>JAKSZP010004456.1:0-65839 GCA_022478985.1 Massospora cicadina
ATCAACTATAGCAACAAAACTAATAACTTCATTGAATTTGTGTCAATCTTTGCTAGAGCCACGGAACTAATAATTTAGTAGCCTTTGTAGAACCTGCTTATCACAATTTCTCACAAAATTACAATACCCACCCTGAAGGTTCTAGGGCTAGTAGAATATTAAATGGGAAAATAGCTTTTGGTGAACCTTTTCCAAGCAATCAAAACCTCTTTTACCCCCATTATTTTGGGAGTAGAGTGGTGGTGAAAGTTTGACGTCAAGAACAACTTGAAAGATAATATTCTGTCCTTAACATTAAATAATTATTGCAAATTAGCTTTCCATTGTCTGAGGCTAATTATTAGAGTGATCTTCCCTACTGGCCTAATATTCACACTCTCAGTCTTGCTCCATTGTTGAAGCTCTCACTGTATGTACCTTTACCTTCCTTTTTGGAGGGTCTATAATATTTGTTTGATGCGGCTTCAGCTAATGTATTACCTGCTCATTCTGAGTTTGATTGCAATTTAAGCTCACTGTTATCTGGTGCGTATATCTGTCATGGTCCCATGACATTATAGTAGGGACTGACCCCAAAGACAAGGCTGGGCTTCAGGAGGCCCAAAAGGTGAACTTACAGGGCCTCTTAGACCTGAAGCATACCCTAGACCAGCGCTGGGTATGGGCAAAATATGCTCAGGTTGGTACTAGTGGGGTGCCAAGTGCCAGCCTCTGACATCGGGCCAGGCATTGAACTGAATGGTCTATAAAATGAATGTGGACGGTTCAATTCGGTTTGTCAAGGAATGGGGTTTTTAAAACCTGTTCCATTTATGAAATAATGCGCTCAGGTCAAATCCAACTTCAACTAATCACTCAAGTGAAGTCAGTTTCAGCCTATTCAACTAATTCAGATGGCAGTGTTGCTTTATTGGTGGGTCAGTGCTTGGGCCCACTGCGGCATAACCCCTATTCCCCCATTTAAGTTTAAATAGGTTTTTCCCTGACCAACATCCTTGTTGGACCTCCCAAATAAAAATACCCCATTTTTACCATTTTTTATGTTATTCCAAATGATCCTGTATGCGGACCCCTTTGAGGAGGTCTCACACTCTGTCAAAATCACCATGTTAAACACAATATGATTATCACCTCATGCACCATTGGTTCATCCAGGTCCCCTCCAACTGAGATTGTTTACCCCTTCTCTCAGTGTGCACCACGACGTTTTTGGCTGGTTATTAATAACATTCCTTTGCATAAATTAATATTGCTTCAGCACCCTCTACTGGGCAATAATGATTTTTATTTTAACGGCTAGTTCCCTGGAGTTAAGCCTGTGCCCAAGCACTGCCCCGCTGGAAACTGGAGAGTTATAGACACTCTTCTAACATTAATCAACCAACCCTATAACTCTATGTGCACGAACTTTTTCCGTGTGGATTTTTTCTAAAGTGGGAACAGTGGGCGCCAGCTCAGGGAGTGCATTGTCATTAGCCACACCGCAGTTTCCTATTTTCCTGATGGTTGGAGCAACTCGGTGTTATTATGGTTGCCTCCAACTGGAAAATATCAACTCTTCATGCTTGTACCTGGTGGATACGGATGCTTTGAGGTCTGAATGTAATGATTCCCCAACTTCCCGCCAAATTTGTAAATTTCAAATTAAATAAATGAGTTTCCTTTCGCCTGCACATTCAGCCAATGCCATTGGAATCATTGCAGATGAGCCTGAGGGTGTTGTCCATGGATAACGTCAGGCATTCCATCATGGTTCAAGGGATAGGGTTGTTTGCATCTAAAAAATGCATTTTATAACGAAAACCTGAGATATACTTCTGAACCATATTGGCCCTCTCATGGTTCAGTTCTGGAACCCATTCCTGGGTATGGAATCACACCAGAAAATCCCCGTTTGACCTCTTCCATGATTTGCAGCGCTCAGGAAGTTGAAAAAGAACTGCGCTTACAATATGAAAACGTTTATGCACCTGCAGAAGGTATAAGGGTATGTGGCCTCAGTAGTAAGAGTGGCCAACTATCCCTCCCCCTTCTTTGATTCCCAAAACTACCCTTATGGTTTGCTCAATCCAGAAGAAAATTTGGGTGAGGTGGGGGCGTTTTCTGCTTTAAATAAATCCCACTCTGGATAATTCCGCTTGACTGCTACCCTTACATCCTCTCTTGGGAAGTTCAGCACAACTATTTAGTGGATACCTGCGCCTCAAATAATTTTATTTACCAAGACCTTTCTGACTACCTTAGGTTGAGTTACTCACCAGGTGGTATGGTTAGAGGTGGGGCTTCTCAAGGTATCCCTACGCTGAACGTCAGGGGTTGGTGGACTACCAGGTGGGCGCCTATCTTCTGTCCGACCATTTTCAAGCTATCAAGCACCTCTTGTTCCCCATTTTCTATGGGGGTTGAGTGGTGGAGAAAGTTTGATGTCCAGACTAAATTGAAAAAAACACTCTATCCTTGTCTTTAGTAAATGGCCACCAGTTGATTGTTCCCTTGTCGGATGATAATGCCCAGGGCCCATTACCCCATTGGCTGAATGTTCCCACTCCTTATCTTGCTCCTATGCTGAAGACCTCCTCCTCCATGGGATTTTCCTTACCTTCCTGTTTGGAGGGTTTGGAATCCTCTTTTGGTGCAGCATCCGACAATGCACTCCCTGAGCACTTAGAGTTTGATTGTGACTTCAAGCTCATGGTGGATCTGGTGCATATATCTTCCCCCATTTACCCATAGACTGTCCGGGAGGAAGAGGCGTTGGATGTGTGGATGAAGGAACAGTTGGCTAAAGGTGCGATTTTTCAGCGTACCTCCCTTGTATGATCCCCCCTTCTCTTTGTGAAGTCTGATGGTACTTTATGCCCATGTGTGGACTACGGGAACCTTAACAACGTCAATGTACCAGATCTCCATCCCATCCCTTTGGATTCACAGATTGCGCGCTATGTGGAGAAGGCGAAGGTCTTCTCCAATATGGATTGTTCTAATGCATCTAATCAGATCCGGATAAAGAAGGGCCAGGAGTGATTTACCGCCTTCCACATCAGAAAAAGAATATTCCAGTTTCAGGTCATGCCCTTTAAGCTTAAGAATGCCCCTACTATCTTTCAACGCCGCATTGATGCAGCGTTGGGGGACTTGTTAGGGGTATGCGCGGTTGCTTACATGGATGACATCCTGGTGTTTTCCCCTGATCAGGAGTCCCATGCAGTACACCTTCAGCAAGTGGTGGAGCGGTTAAAGGCAGCCAGCCTTATGCTGAAGATAAGCAAGTGTAAATTCTTCAAGTCCCAGGTCACTTTTCTGGGCAACGTCGTGTTTGACCAGGGACACATGATAACTCCCAACAAGGAGAAGGCTATTTGTGAGTGGCCTATCCCCTCCTCGGTCAAGTAATTAAGGAGCTTTTTTAGAGACGTGTACGTTCCTCAAGAAGTTCACTCCCTACCTGTCTGAGGTGGCGGCTCCCTTATACAAGGCTAGCGGTGCCAAGGTGCTTCAGTGGTCCCCATTTTAAAGGATGCTTTCCAAGCAGTGAAGTGCACCCTGTTGTCCACGTCTGTTCTTCGCCATGTCAACCCTTCAAAGGAGTTCATTGTGTCTACTGATGCCTCCAAATTCGCCCTAGTGGCTGCCTTGTTACAAGTAGGCGAAGATGGGATAGAGCATCCAGTGGGATATTTTTCTAGGAGAATGTCTTTTCCAAAGTTGAATTACGCCGATTATGAAATGAATTATTGGCAGTGGTGGAGGTGCTGACTTATTGGCATCACCACTTGCATGGCTATTCCAATCTTTCCAGGTACGTACAGACCACCGTGCCTTGCTGTACTACCGCGCTCCTCATGTCTTAACCCCACGGCAGACCCATTGGCATGAGACCCTTGCCCAATTCGCATTCACATATGAGTTCACCAAGGGCAAGGATAATGGTTTGGCGGATGCTTTGAGCTGCAACCCTGCTTAAGCGCCTGGTCCCAAGGAGGTAGAAGTTCACAACACACAGGTGATGATTCATCCAAGTAAACTTCTTCCTCAACGACCCTCTCCCCTGGCCAACGGGCCAGCGCTTGCACCCCTGGAAAACACGGAGCAATATAGTATGTTCATGAAGGTAGTCCTTTCTCAGCTGCTGGTAGCGGAATATACTACATTACTTGCTAAGTGCGAGTTGAATCAAGAGGATCTCTCCAGGGGCTACCATGTGAAGGATGAGATGGTGTGGTTTCAGGGGCGCCTATGGGCTCCTTCTGGACCACTTCTCCTGAAAATTATCTGAGACCATCATGATGGACTCACCATTGGACATCCTGGGAAAGCAAAGACGTTGGAGTTAATACGCCGCACGTACAATTGAAAGGGCTTGCCTGCTCAGGTGGGGCGGTATTGTAAGGAGTGTTTGATCTGCAACCAAATGAAGCCAAATAGTCAACTTTTAGCGGAGTTGTTGGTACCAGTCAGAAAGCTGAAGGGCCCTGGACTTCCCTCTTGGTGGATTTCATTGTGGAACTACCTGTCTCTGATGGTTACAATGCCATCATGGTGGTGGTGAACCATTATACAAAGTTCGCCTACTTCATTCCTTGCAGAACTACAATAACTGCAGCTGAAATGGCCAGTCTCTTCGTCACGCATGTGTTTGCGCTCCATGGAGTTCCCCAAGAGGTTATTAGTGACCAGGGACCCCAATTTACCTCTACCTTTTGGGAAGAGTTATGTAAGACTCTTCAGATTCACCCTTGCCATTCAACTGCCTATCATCCCCAATCAGATGGGCATACTGAACGAGTGAAACAGCGGTTGGAACAGTTTCTGCGGTGTTACACCGCTGCAGATCATTCATATTGGGTTTCTCACCTTCCCATGGCCCAGTTCAGCTACAACAATAACTTGCACTCTTCGATTGGTTGTTCCCCATTTTTTGTCAGCCATGGCTTTAACTCCGCCTTTAACATGGAGCCCAGCTGTGGGTCTAAGGTTGAAGCGGTGGCGGACTTTGCCAAAACAAATAAGAAGGTCCACCAGGGGGTTTCCACAAGCTTGGAGGCGGCAATGCAGGTGTATAAGGAGAACACTGATGGGAAGCGCCAAGTGGGTCCTGCGTACAAGGAAGGGGATCTTATGATGCTTGATGCTCATAACATCCCTATCAAGCAGCCATGCAAGAAGATGGGACCAAAGAGTATTGGCCCTTACCGTGTTGTTAGAAAGGTGGGCCATGCCTCATACCAGCTGGATCTTCCCCCTTCATTTCAGATCTTCTTGGTGTTTCATGAGAGCAAACTTACATTGTTCAAGGGTCCCCCACCAGCGACTCCTGAGTCCTATCTTGTTTATGGGGCGCCAAAGTGGGAGGTGGAAGAGATAGTTGCCTCCCGCTGCTTTAAAAGAAGACTTAAGTACCTGGTATCCTGGAAGGGCTTTGATGCTGCAGAGAACATTTGGGTTCCAGCATGCAACTGTGTGCATGCCCAAGATCTGATTTAAGCCTTCCGTGAGCGTTTCCCTCGGGCTGCTAGATCTCAACCCAAACTGACCGTTGCCGCCATGAAGTTGGCCTCAGCCCACAAGAAATTTTCCCTTGCGCAAGCCCCTGGAGGGGGGTTGAACCCCGTCAGGAGGAGAGGTTAATGTCATGGTCCCATGACATTATAGTAGGGACTGACCCCAAGGACAAGGCTGAGTGCCAGGAGGCCCTGAAGGTGAAATTACAGGGCCTCCCAGACCTGAAGCATACTCTAAACCAACGCTGGGTATGGGCAAAATATGCCCAGGTTGGTACTAGTGGGGTGCCAAGTGCCCAGCCCCTGACATCAGGCCAGGAGTTAAAACAAATGGTCTACTGAATGAATGTGGACAGTTTAATTCGGTTTGTCAAGGAATGGGGTTTTTAAAACCTGTTCCATTTATGAAATAATGCGCTCAGGTCAAATCCAACTTCAACTAATCACTCAAGTGAAGTCAGTTTCAGCCTATTCAACTAATTCAGATGGCAGTGTTGCTTTATTGGTGGGTCAGTGCTTGGGCCCACTGCGGCATAACCCCTATTCCCCCATTCAAGTTTAAATAGGTTTTTCCCTGACCAACATCCTTGTTGGACCTCCCAAATAAAAATACCCCATTTTTACCATTTTTTATGTTATTCCAAATGATCCTGTATGCGGACCCCTTTGAGGAGGTCTCACACTCTGTCAAAATCACCATGTTAAACACAATATGATTATCACCTCATGCACCATTGGTTCATCCAGGTCCCCTCCAACTGAGATTGTTTACCCCTTCTCTCAGTGTGCACCACGACGTTTTTGGCTGGTTATTAATAGCATTCCTTTGCTTAAGTTATTATTGCTTCAGCACCCTCTGCTGGGCAATAATGGTTTTTTTAACGGCTAGTTCCCTGGTGTTAAGCCTGTGAACCCAGCACTGCCCCTCTGGGAACTGGAGAGTTGTAGAAACTCTCTAACAGTTTCTTCAATTTACCCTTTGACCATGTGGGAGAAAGCGGCATTAGATTTGTAGGATAAGGAGCAGTTAGCCAAAGGAGCGATTTTTAGTATACCTCACCTGTATGTTCCCCACTTATCTTTGTGGAGAAAGCCAAATAGTAATTTACGCTTGTGCATAGATTATGGAAACCTAAACAATGTCACTGTACCAGATTTACATCCCATCCCTTTGGACTCTATATTGCATACTATGTTGAGAAGGTGAAAGTTTTCTCCAAACTGGATTGCTTAAATGCGTTCAATCAGATTTGGATTAAGAAAGGCCAGAAGTGGCTAACCACATTCCATACCATAAAAGTATTTTCCAATTTGGGTTATGCTTTTGGGCTTAAGAATGCCTCTGCTATCTTTTAATGCTGCATTGATGCAGTTTTAGGGGACCTGCTGGGGATATGCGCAGTTGTCTACATGGAAGATAATTTTGCATTTTCCTCTGATCATGAGTCCCATGAAATGCACCTTTGGAAAGTGGAGGAGAGATTAAAGTCAGCCAACTTTACGCTAAAGATCAGCAAATGTGAATCTTTAAGTCACAGGTCACCTTCCTTGCAATGTCTTGTTTGACCAAGGACACATGATAACTCAGACAAGGATAAGGTGATTTGTGAGTGGCCCACCCAAACTTTGGTTAAGGAATTGAGGAGTTTTTGGGGCGTTTATGTTCTTCAAGAAGTTCACGCCAAATCTCTCTGAAGTGATGGCACCCTTGTATAAGGTGAGTGGAGTTAAAGTGCTTCTATGGTCCTCCATTTTGGAGGATGCTTTCCAAGCAGTAAAGTGCACCCAGTTGTCCACGTCCATCCTTCGCCATATAGATCCTGAAAAAGAGTTCATTGTGTCTACTGATGCCTCCAACTTTATCATAGCGGCTGCCTTATTACAAGCAGGCGTAGATGGAATAGAGCATCCAGTGGGATATTTTTCCAGGAAGATGTCTCTGCCTGAGTTAAACTACGCCATTTATGACAAAGAGTTATCAGCAGTGGCGGAGGTGTTGACTTATTGTCATTATCACTTGCATGGCTTATCCCAACTTTTCCATGTATGTACATATCACCGTGCCTTACTGAACTACTGCGCGCCTTATGTCTTGACCCTATGGCAAGCTTGCTGGCTTGAAACCCTGGCCCAATTTGTGTTTTCCTATGAGTTTACTAAGGACAAGGAGAATGTTTTGGTGAATGCTTTGAGCTGCAACCCTGCATTAGCTTCTAATATGAAAGAGGTAGAGGTGCGTAATACCCATTTAATGATCCCAACAGATAAGATTGTGTCTCATCCTCCCTCTTCCTCAGCCCATGTTCCAGCGCTCGCTCCTCTAGAAAATGCAGAGGAATACAGTATGTTCAGAAAGGTAGTTTTTTCATCCTTTGTCAGCTGAATATACTATGGTCTGTGCCAAGAGCACATCGAATCAGGAGGGCATAACCAGAGGTTACCATTTAAAGGATGAGATGTTGTGGTTTCAGGGGCGCCTATGGGTTTCCACTAAGCCACTTCGCCTGGAAATCATCCAAGACCATCATCATGTAACCAGCGTTGGTCATCCTGGAAAAGTAAAGACTTTAGAGCTAATTTGCACACTTTGAATTTGGAAGAGGTTAGCTGTGCAGGAGAGCAGGTATTGTAAATAGTGCCTGGTCTACAACCAAATGAAACTATATTGCCAGCCACTATTGGGGTCGTTGGTACCAGTTCAGTTGGCTGAAGGTCCTTGGACTTCCTTGATGGTGGATTTCATTGTGGAATAGCCTGTATCTGATGGCTACAATGCCATCATGGTGGTGGTGAACCAGTTTACAAAGTTCGCCCAAATTATTCTTTGCAGAACCACAGTGACCGTGGCTGATATGACTAGGCTCTTTTCACCCATGTGTTTGCTCTTCATGGGGTCCCTCAAGAAATTATTAGCGATTGTGGACCCCAGTTTACCTCTGTTTTTTGGCAATAGTTTTGTAAGACTCTTTAGTTTTCCCTGCCATCCAACTGCCTATCATCCCCAATCAGATGGGCAGATAGAATGAGTGAACCAGCGTTTGGAACAGTTCTTGAAGTGTTACATTGCCGCAGATCATTTAGATTGGGTTTTTTACCTCCTATGGCCCAGTTTAGGTATAACAACACTTTACATGAATCCTTTTGATTGTTCCCCATTTTTCACCAACTATGGGTTTAACATTGCCTTCAATATGGAACCTAGTTGTGAATTCATGATTGAAGCGGTGGTGGTCTTTGCTAAGACTATCAAGAAAGTATACCAGGGGGTCTCTACAAGTTTGGAAGCGGCAATGCATGTTTATAAAGAGAATACTGATGGAAAAATATGGGTGGGTCCCGCATACAAAGAAGGGGATCTTGTGATTCTTGATTCTCAAAACATACCTATCAAGCAACCATGCAAAAAAACTGGGATCAAAGAGGATTGGCCCTTACCACGTTGTTAGAAAGATGGGACACACCTCATACCAGTTGGACATTCCCTCTTTGTTTCAGATCTTTTAAGTCTTTCACAAAATCAATTTGACGTTGTTTGAGACCCTCCACTAGAGACTCTGGAGGCTAATTTTATAGATGGGGCATGTTGAAATTTGGACCTGTCAGAGAGCACTAGTGTTGGATGCAGACCTGGAAGATAGCACCAGTAAAGGATTTTGTTCCAATGTTAGAATAAATAGGTTCAACGAAGGCTATCAAAGCTATTACAACTGATAATTATGACTTAGAATTAATAAACACAATATAGTATTTATAAATATTATAATTTGGTCCTCTTTTATTGTAAATAGTTAGGGATATTTATAGGAATAGTATGAAAATTCATATTATATAAGGGATAAGATCTTTTAAATTAGATCACTGATATAGATGATTGTCAGATCTGATTAGTTCATTAATAAACAAGATATCATTTTTTTAAAGTTGTAGCATTCTCAAATGCTAATTATACCT
Source organism: Massospora cicadina (assembly GCA_022478985.1). Classification (NCBI taxonomy): domain Eukaryota; kingdom Fungi; phylum Entomophthoromycota; class Entomophthoromycetes; order Entomophthorales; family Entomophthoraceae; genus Massospora; species Massospora cicadina. The sequence continues at coordinate 9,453 of JAKSZP010004456.1, forward strand.
AATTTGAAAGGAATTGATCTCGCTGTAAACCATACAACTTGATTGTGATATCAGGAAAGTTATTTTGAGATTCCAATTGAACTAAAACATCAGTGCACTGCACAGCATAGTAAATTGGATTGGAATTGATAGTGCACAGCACACAGGCAAGTTGAAATATGAATAATATAAATAAATATAAATATAGTCCAAAAGCAATTATACTTAATGAGAAAACCTCAGTTCAAGGCTTTACCCAAATTGGTGTAAATCCTGACAGGGCACCAGAGTGGGAAGTGAAGGAAATAGTAGCCACCCGCCAATTAAAAAGAAGGCATGATACCTGGTATCCTGGAAGGGATTCAATGCAGTGGAAAACAGTTGGGTACCAGCGCGTGACTGCGCACATGTTCAAGCCCTGATTGAAGTTTTCCACCAGTGTTTTCTCCTGGCTGCCAGACCTCAGTCAAAGCAAAACATTTCCACTATGAAGTTGGCCCCAGCAAAAAGAACTTTCCCTGGCACAAGCCCCTGGAGGGGGGTGGAATCCCAAAAGAATGAGAGGTTAATGTCACAGTTGAGGAAGACATGATAATTGGGACCAATAGCAAGGATAAAGCTGCAAGTCAGGAGGCCAAACAGGTGAAGTTGTCAGGCCTCCCTGACCTCAACCATACCTTGGACCAACGTTGGGTTAAGGTAAGATATGCTCAGGTTGGTCCTGGAATGTGAGAGAAGTTTGGCCCTGAATTACAGCAAGTGCATTAAAATGAACCAGCTATGTGATTGAAAATGATGGTTTTTTGGTTTCTCAGTGAATGGGGTCTTGAAACACATTTATTTTTCGAATTTCCAATTCAGGTTAGCCTTACCTACAATTAATAACCTGAGTTCAGTTGATTACAAAAGATATAGTGCACTGTCTGATGGAAGAGTGCGCTTATTGGTGCACCTGGGCTTAGCACCACAGCCATCAATTGATTATTCCCCTTAATTTTCTTAAATTTGTTTTCTTGAGACCAATCTCTCTCATTGATTGACTTCCTCTATGATAAAACCCCTTTGTTAGTATATGTTTTCTTTATGTTAACTTGGGAAAACCTGTGCGAAGACCTCTTCAAGGAGGTCTCACACAACGTTAGCCATTTAATTTTCCCAACTGCAACTCTCTCCTCTGATGCACCGCTGGGCTGCCCTGGTCCCCTCCAGACTGGGCCACCTTTGCACTCCATACCAGAGCACCGCTTGGGTGTGGATTCCGCTTGGGTGTGGATTCCGCTTTGGGGTTCACCCCAGCTTTGTTGTTTGTTCATTTTATGTTCTTTTATACATCATTAACCACCCTCGCCCTAAGTTACTTCAGCTCAAGAACCTTCTGTGGGGCTTTTCTCACTTTATTACCGATGACTAGTTCTCTGCTGCTGGGCCTGTACACTGTTCACCACCTCACTGGGAACAGTATAGTTATAGAAACTATCCTTACAGTAGCCCTAGAAGATTTGTGTAACAGATGCTGCTCAAGCTCTTCAACACAGTACAAGGCTTGGCCAGCCATTGCTCCACAGCAGCTACACGTTTTTCATCCTCTGGTTGAGGGGTAGACACATGTTTTAAGAGTTTGCTTGGGATTGCTCTTCACGCTTTTCAAGTTCTTTGGCAACCTTCACAAGTAGAGAGAGTGTGCTAGCAGTAGACAAGTTTAATTTAGTCTGGAAGATCTCAATAGCCTTTTCCATATATTTTACTATTCCAGTGTCCATGGTGGTGAGCCGCTCATGCAGCTGGATGATGATTTTGCAGTTTGCCTCAACACCTGATTTCACTTTCCCAATATGCTCAGAGGTCATATTGTATATGTTGTCATAAACAAATCTTAACACATCATGTTTTTCCAAGTGACAGTGCAGTTCCTCATGATGTATACCTAACAGGTGAATCAGGTGGAGCATGGCGGGTTAGCCAAACTATTGGATGTAGGTAGCCAGGTTGGTAAGCTGACTATAGGTGTCTGGGAGGGTTTGTGTCTCATGGGGGTACATCAGATAATCCTCTACAGAAGAACCCCTTTCCCATGAGGCAATGTCTCAAGGGTTCAATATCTCATGATTCAGGTCCCTCAATACTTCTGTCAAGAGAGTGTCTGTAACTTTCTCATTCCCAGTGAGGTGGTGCGGGATGTACAGCCACACCACCAGGGAACTAGCCATTAGCAAGATCAAATATAGAGCACCACATAGAGTGCCAAAGCAGAAGGGACCTATGGCAAGGGTGTACAATGCAGTGTATAATTGTAAATAACAAAGAAACAACAAAACCTGGTTGGACCCCAAAGGGGAAAATATAACTAGGTGGAGGTTGGTGCTAGGGTGCTTGGGTGCCTCGATCTGTAGGGGACCAGGGGGGCCCAAAGGTACCAGATACTGCAGTTGATTTGGATAAAATGAGGTGGCCAACGTTGTTGGAGACCTCCTTGAAGAGGTCTTCACACAGGTTTTCCCACAGAACCATATTCAAAAAATGTAAAATAATGGGGAATTGTTTATTAGGAAGTTGACCAACGAGAAAAGTTGGTCTCAGGGAAACATACTTAAGCAATGGGGGGAAAGTCATCAATTGGCAGAACTGGTGCTAAGCCTAAGTGCACCAATAGGCGCATACTACCATCAGCCTGTGTCCTGTAACTCAAAATTGACTAAACTCAAGTTATGGATTGTAATTGGACTCAACCCAATTTGGGATTATAAAAATTGGAATGGGTTTTAAGCCCCTGTTCCTTGAGCAACTATAACAAATCGTTGGGATTCATAATGTAGCTGGTGCATTTTAAAGACCTGGCTGTAACACCAGGCTGAGCATTATGAACATTCCCAGGACCAACCTAGCATATTTTGCCTGTACCCAGCGTTGGTACAGGGTATGTTTAAGGTCAGGGAGGCCTGTCAACTTCACCTTTTGGCCTCCTGTCACTCAGCTTTGCCTTTATAATTGTTTTCCTTAATTATGTTATGGAGCCATGACAACTTCAGTCACTGACCAGGTAAGGTGGCAGAAACCTGGTATAATAGTTCATTCAAACTGTTCCACTTGAAAAGAGATGGTTGAGGGGGCTGCCCATATGGTTATCTTCTGCAAAATTTCCATTTCTCACTCATCTAGCGATGCTAGCAGTGGTAAAATCCTCCATTTTGGTTATAGTTAAGCTTGTAGTGTACAGGCTGCCCCTGTAGTGAACACCACTTTGTTGGAATCCTGCTTGCTAGTTGCTCACAGGTGCTAATCTTGGGCAGGATTTTAACAATGGATTGATATTTTTTATCTGTTAAACTAATGGCACACTTATAATATATAAAACTAACAAATAAATTTATAATATTATTTCCAAGTAGGAACTTGGGTGTGAAAAATGATATCTTATTAAAAGGCCTTCTCTTAGTATTTAGGGTCATCAAAGGCTAAAAGTGGGATAGGGATTAAATTCATTATAGGCTGGATATTAAGGCTTTGACAAGAGGGCAAACTTACTTATCAGCACTTAAGAAGCTCTTTTCACCTTGTTTGGTCTTAACACAATATGATTGGTCCACTGCAGGTAAAAAACTATGGGGAAAGATTTAATATATTTTACCCAATCATTCTTTTTTTAATTAAGCTCATTGCTGCTAATCTCCACTTGCTCTGGCTTGTGCTTTGTGTTTAAAATTTCTACACCCTTTGTGACCCCCCTAAAGCCTATAAAAGGGGTGGTTTTTCTATAGACAAAAGCACTGAATTGTTGCCAGGTCTTGGGTGACCATCCAACTCAGGAGAGGTATTCCGCTGATGGTTGAGAGTGACAAGGGCAGCTAAATCTGGCCTATATAACTGAAGGCGGGGAGTAAAACAATTATTCTGAGTTGAATCATTCCACTGAGGGAGAGGCAGCTTTGTGTTATTAAATATCAGACTATTAGCACTAAAATTATTCTTCACCTTGAGTTGAGATGGCAATTGTCCATCATATATTACTTAATGAAAGATTAAACTAAACTATAGGTATAGGGTAATCTGATTATGCTTACTTGAGGGCAATTTTTAAAAAATAAAGCACTACAACTAACATTGGAGCTAATATAGCTTAAGACTATTAAAAAAGGGGAATCAATATATTATACTACAGCAATAAACTTATAATGAACATAACATATTATAATTAATAGATCATAAAACCATCAGACTAGCATATAAATTGAACAAAAATAGATTTGTCTTTCATGGGTGAATAAAATTGGACTCTAAAGGTAAGAATTATGTTATCTGTTCAGGAGTTGAACATTAACAAGTTGTACAAATAAAAAATAATATTACTCAATATCACTCTATGGATGGTGAAAAGTTTAAACTGTAAAGTTCTTGGTAAGTGTTAGCTACCAAAGTCAAAATAAATATAACTCTATTTAGCTATAGAATCTTATTTAATAAATTCATAAAAAACATTTCACTGCTTGAGACCCTTCTATTTGATAAGAAAATTTATCTTTTCTGCTGAAAAAGTAGGGAATATCAAAATATATGGGATGTTTGCTAGGTTCCAATATAATAATTAAATATAAAATTTAGCAGCTTACTTGCAGTCTTCTTTAAATGGCAATCTAAATCTAGATCTAAGACTGTTAGATTGATGGAAGTGTGGCAGGGAAGCAATACTAAACCCTTAGATAAAAACCTTTTTTTAAATAGCAGATGCTTGGTTTAAACCTTATATAAATAAACTTCCAATGGTTATGTAGTATGACATGGGAACACTGCTACTATCTCGTATGAGGGTAACATCAATGCTACTTTTGAGTGGAGCAACGCTATTAGCCTAAATAAACTCGGCGCCACAAGCAGCCTTTTAAACCTGCTAGCCTAAAATAGAAATTCAAGGTTAAAGTGTCATATTACGTCTTACAGAATTTTTGTAGTGGGATACTTTTGTATTATACATGCTGTGCTTTTAATTAAATTGATCTACTTAGTGAATTTTGTTAAGCGCAGTGTGAAGCGGGCTTTTATTTATTATCTCCATTTATCATTTAACTTAAGTATCTTAAAAATATAGGTGAATTGACTTTCTCTACGCTTTTTATTATTAGATGCACCTTTCTTCTATGCTTTTCTTATTTTGCAAAACGCAAATTAAAAATGTGTAATTTTTCTTGTACCCTTCTAATACTAACTTTTCAATATATTGCTCTCAGCAAGCTGCTTTAGAGACTTCTTTTTTGGGAAGTAATTTAGGGTTACTTTAGCAGAATACTTCCTTTGAAAACGGACTTATTTTGACCAATTGAAAAGATTCTTATAAGATGTTTTTTGTGAACTAAATAAAAAGGATGTGTTTTCTTAAATCAACCTTTAATTTCAAAGGGTTGAACTTTTTATTACTTAAATAAAAAATCGTTATTTGATGAATATATTGTTTATGTTTAGTTCTTGCCGTTAGTACCAAATGTCACAGACCCTACGTCCCTACCTTGCTGCCGTCCGTTCAACCCTGACCGCTTCTCTCTGCATTGAGAATTTTGCTTCCCAAGAGGTTGAAAAGCATAATAAACCAGAAGTTGAGGCAGGGTACTTCTTTACTCTTATACTGCTAACCGACAATATGTTTTGTTTTGCGATAAAAATGACGTTTGTACAACTGATAAAGCTAGGCTTTTACTTTTGCATTTGATTTTTACTAAAATTTCTGCTTGGTTTACGAGGATTTATATCTAATCACCCTTTCAGAAAGACTTTAGAAGCTCTTCTTAACCCCGTTCATATAAGCCGCAATGAGAATGAGCGCGTGCTGATTGAGCCTTCCATCAATTCGGTTCGCGTCTCTATTAAAATCAAACAAGCTGACGAAATTGAAAAAATACTATGCCACAACCTTTCTCGCTTTTTGATGATTCGTGCCGAAAATTTTATCATCCTGAGGCGTAAAGCTATCGCGGTAAGTGTTGCAGGTTTAAATTTAGCGTGCTGTGGCTCTTTAAAAGCTTTAAAGGGCTACCGGGGTTCCTTTCTTTATGCCGCTAAATTTTGATCGTTTTTCGGTTAAAGTGTTGGTTGTAGGGTTACGATGTCAGCTTTTTGATAACAAATTTCCACATCGAAAGGATGTACAAGCATAAGCTGGTTGACTTTGTGATTGAGTTTATGGAGGGAGTTGACAAAGAGATATCCGAGATGAAACTTTCCTTGAATGCGCGTGCTCGCGTCGTGGCGCAGTCATTCCTTACTCAGGTAAGTATTTAGTTTTGAATTGTATTGAGGTTGTTAGTTTTCATTTTATTTGGCATTGTTATTAAGTGGGCTGGTTTCTTGCTGCTCTTTAGTCATCACTAGTTGACAATCGTGATATTGAAAAAAGTTAAATAGTACTTTTTTAAACTTTTGTTACAGAGCAAGCATTGACAAATTATTACAAGTTTATTAAAGTTGGTTTACTACTTTCTATGCCTCAAGTCTGCTAGCTAATATGTTACAGTAGGATTTTATTATAAGTTTAAGTCTGATATAAGCTTAAACAGTATTGGTTTTCCTTTTATATTAGGTGTTTATCATTTTCAAATGTGAGATTTAATTTTCTTTTTGATAAAGCAAGTCAATGATTTCATTTGTGGATAAGTTGAGATTTTTACAGTTAACGCTGTTTATAATGGTTAATCGGTCGTTTACTGGGGGTTCCATTAAATTAAAAAATTTTAGCGTATTAAAATCTAGCCACCGTACCTACGCATACAATAACGGATAGTTTACTAATATTGTAATCAGTTTGTTTAGGGCCTGTAAACGACAAAGCTTGAGTTAAGTATACGATTTCCACTTGAGTTTTGAAGTCAGAAAGTGCTCTCATTTAATTTTTACTTCATGCGAATCCAAGTTAAAGACCTATCTACTGAATTTTGTCATTGGCTACGGTCGATATTTGTAAAAGATAGTTGAATGCCTACTTAGAAAGGTTTAGTTTTAAAGCCAATTAGCTAATTATGATATCTAATCAGAATTATTCTCAGCTTTTGTTCGCATTGCAACCTAAGCTTTGCTAAATTATTTTTTATCTTTACCTTTGTTGCAAATCAAAATGATTACATCAGTTGTAACGCTGATTTCATCATATAGCTTGCTGTAGAAATTTTCTGGACCTTGGGTGGGTTTGGGAATTATTATATATCGATATTATTTGAGATAGCTGGCATTTGTCTATATCAAGGCTAAACTTTTTAAGTCAGGGCTTGTAAGCGATCTAGTTGTATAGATTATTCTAACTTCTCTGTCTGAAGTTTATTCGTGAGCTCCTTATTTTACATTAATAAACTTAATTTTATACAGTCTAAGCTAAGCTTTAATTATAATGATATATGAAGTATTTTAAATAGTTTGCTATATGGAAATGTTTTCTTTCTCGAATGAGGCGGGGAGCTTTAAATATTGGTATTTGGCTCAAATTTAAAGCTGAGAAATCAATTTAAAATTTTTGATCGGGTAGCAGCCAATTGTGTAGTTGGGCATTAAGTAAAGAACGCATTATGTTATCATTTATTGCTAAAACAACTTAGTAAAGTAATTACTCTTACACAGTGTATGGTTCCGTCTACAAATTTCTTCTAGTGAAGGAGTTCAACTGCAGCTCTGCTTGCACAGATGATGTAATACCTATAACTGGCTTTACTATAGAAATTTTAAGCTTTTAATATCTTTATCTTTTTTAAACGATCGTGGCTTAGTACTAAAAGCATGTCATCTATTTGTAGAGCTAAATCCTAAAGATTTTATAATATGATAGATTAGGAAATTGGGCATAGTATTTAATTAATTGATATCTTTTGTGGAATCTATGGTTTATTTTTTGTTTAGTGTTATTGACCTAGCTACATAATCAGTATAAATACTGTTTTTATTAGCTAGACCTACTACCTAGGACTTTGTACACATAACTTTATATGCTTATGAAAAGTTATGTTGAGTAGGTAGATAGCCTAGTTGTAGTGACTGGCTATTACCGCGGGGGTGCAATTTTTGCTTAGTACCCTTCACATATGGGATTGAGGTACAAGGCTAGAAATCATATTGCTCAGAAGAGTAAGTAAAATGCCAAACCCATACCTGACAAGAATGCCTAAAAAAGCCCAATATTATTAAAGGAGGAAAAATCTTCATTTTAATAAAGTTTAGACCATTGGATTCAAACTAAGGTTCTGAAGATGTGCATGTTGAAATTGGTGTAGGGGTGTCAGATTTCTGGCGCACAGATTAACACAAAAATACAAGGTACTGTTTTATGACAATAACCTTGGTAAAAAACTTTCAAAATTGAAACCTTATTGTTGGAATAGGGGTTTTATTTAAATTAAAGTAAAACACACTGTAGTATTGACTACTGACAACAGCTTTTCAGCTTACTAGGGTTGTTTTTTAGTTGTAGACTTCTTTCAGCTACATAATAAGATCCCCTTCCAAATGACAATCCTTCCCAATATACTCTGCTAATTCACAGAGTTCTTATTGGTACAATTTATTGCTACCAAGCAGCACTTAAGCATGGCAGGATAGAGGTGTAGTATCTAAATTAGGCCAGGGAAGCAAATGGCTAGGCCTGCAGCATTTCCATAATTGTAGCAATAAAACAGATTGCAATTGAGACTCCAGCAGATAGCCATGACAGATGATAAGGACCTTACTACCAATTATTTTATGCTGGCACAGGGGCAAAGTAGTTAGTAGTAAAAGTATAATGGGTGATATAAAACCTGGGGACGCAGCCCAGGGTAATCAATAAATTAAGAATTAAGAGTTACACCAGCAGGGATTAGTAGTTCAATCTTTTGTAATTGCCAGTAATAAAAGAAGCAAGATGAAGTTACCAATAGTAACCTAATACAACTTTGGCAACTACATATAAAACTGTGGGCTGCAAAGCAAGATATCCAAAGTTAACTAGCCCTATAGTTAAAATTGGCCTAATGTATCAATTGAACCCTGTATCTAAATATCAGTTGAAATATAAAATTAATTCAATATATATATATATGGTTGGTCAAAGCAAATTGCAACAGTGCGTTAACTGTATTTTTGCTTTTGCACCCACTTTTTAGCCCTTTAAAATTTTGTAGTGGTACATCCCTATGCTAGCCTAAATGACATAAGCTAATTATAAGGGTGGTTTTTTTGTTAGTTTATTTCAGGAATTGATTCAATATTATCCATTTTTAAATATACTTGTAGTAAATTGGCTATATTCTCTAATAGCTTATAAGATGAACTTGGTTTGTAACAAAACTTGGATAAAACAAGTTATGCTTAGTTATAAATTTAATACAGAAAAGCAGAGCTTATATGCGCTTATATCAAGACCTAGATCAACGTTTGTAACTCATATCTCTACAAATTCAAATTGACTTATATAATAATTAAGAACTCTAATGTGAATTATCTAACATAATAATCATCTGAATACAAACTTGTACAAATTGTTTTGCACTAGTGTGCCTATTAAGTATAACTAAGCTAAAGCTCCTATAAACTAATATTTTCAGGAAAGTCTAAATCTGCCTATTTTATAGGATGCTGTCATGGATGAGACCACATGTATACAAGAAATCAATTTTCTGCCCTCAGTAGGGACCTACTAGCCACCAACATCAAATTTATAGTAATCATGATATTGTTTTTTGGAAAAGAGTTAAGACCCCTTTTATAGACTGTAGCGACCCAAATATTTTCTAATCTGGTCAATATGATTTCAGACTAGAAATTTGACAGCTAATCATTATATCCTGATGATTATTATAAATTTTAAAACGCTTATATATCTTTAGGTGGGAATAATTTACAAGCACCTAATGATGGAGTATCTTAAATTGTGCCACTGATGATGGAAGAATTACCAATGCCCAACTGATATTAGTTTCCTAGGTGTGCCATCAATATGATTATGATCCGATTGGGAAAACAACTAATTTCTAAGATTGTTCAAGACCCTAAATCTAGATGCCCAGAACTGCTCCATTAACTGAATCTCAATTTAAGTATACCAAGATAGGTAAAGCCAATAACTTGAAGCTGTATTGCCACCCCTGACCAAGAAGTGTGTATTACACAAGAATTACAAACATCCTGGTTCAAGAATATCCACAGTGAAATGGAGCATACATAATTGTGAAATTAGCCAAATGGATGCTGCAAATAAAATAAGAGTTCTAAAGTGCCTCACTAGACGTTGGTGATGAATTACAATATCACAGATACCCCATTACATTATTTAAAATTGTTTATCTTGAATCATCAAAGTATAATCTTTTTTTACATAAATAAAGAAGATTTTTAAAAACAGAATCTCAAGTTTATCCTTTGTTTCATTTATTTTTATAAGTTAAATATATCTTCAGTAAGCAGTTTGGGATCATAATTGAACAGAATACAGTAGCCAGTATAGTATCTAATCAGAAGTGACAAATTCAAAAAGAATACCTTAGTTGCTAATAATGCCAATTGAGAGGCTGATTAAAGATTACGCTGTATCTTGTTTGTGAGGCTAGTTAATAAGTTTATGAAATAAGTTAAGAGATTGTCCAACAAGACCATCTAATACTAAAAAAAAGAGATTGTTCAACAATATATCACTATTGGTGCAAGTAACAACTAAAACAAGCCACATTTGCTACATTGAGTAGCAAGAGAAGATTCACACTGAATATTTTATTGCACTTTCAATCAGAATCAGAACTAAGTCTGGTGTAAAAAATGTTTTACAAAAACCCTAATCAACAATTGTCCACCCCAGTTAAGTGAGAAAAGGACGATTTTTTTGACTCTGTTGCTCACTACAGGGGTGACAAAATCTTCCAAATGTTCAAAGAGCTTGTGATGCATCATGGAATGAGTGACATTAATGATGTGGAGATTTATGATGGTGAGTATTTCTCTGTACTGGAAAGGAAAGCTTTTATCAAGTCAAGTCTCAGAATGCTTAAACTTGAAAGTAGAAGATTTATAATGTAACTTTATCAAGTTAATGAAGCCACTAGAAGAAAACGTATTTCTGCTACACCAATTGTGGTGGAACTTTTACTGCGAGGATGATAGAGTCATATTGAAGTATCAAATACTAATTACTATATTTTGAAAATAAAAATGACAACATTGTTTGCATTTTGAACAAATATGTGCATGCTTAGATGGAATGACTCCATCATGTAAACCTTTGAAAGGAATTTAAAAGACCAAGAATAACTACAATTGCGACCACTACCAGAAATTATCTACATCCAGAGCAGCTACCCATATAGAGATAACAATAAAGCCATAAAACTGACCATTCCGCTGAAGCACACCATGTGTACAGAATTAGTTGAGAAAGAGATAAATTTAAACCCTACTTCAAAACCATGTTTGCTACTGGCAAAGAGCCCATTTCACGTTTCCTACAGATAAGAACAGCATGGACGTCACAAGTGACTGCCAGAAAGATCTCCACATGAAAGGTTGCATAGGTCAAAATTCTCAAGAAAATCTTAGTATATGCTTGAGCTCAAGATTGACTTAGATTGAGGTCAAAGATATTTTTGTTTGAATTTGGAAGATATTAAGATGCCCAGAACATGAAGCAGGAGTTATTAATAAAGATGGTGTTGGGGATTCAACTGTGATGATCAAAATTACTCAAGATTGAGATTTGGTATCTCAGTCTAATGACATTGTAAAATCCCCATTGGAGATATCCAATTCTTGGATAGACCAATGATCAACCCTTTGGAGTTATCAGCCTCCTCTGAAGGATGAGTCTAAGCAATCTGATGGAGCAAAACATCACATAAAAAGGTCAATCTCATCTAATAAGAACCTTATCAGATCTGACCATCACAAGTATAACAATAATAATCAGTATATTGATCATCTAATAGGAAAGATCTTACCTCAGGTGCAGCCTGAAAATCCTCATGAAGGACTACTAAATCTACCCCCTATAAATATCCCTCATTTCTAACTAACAAAGTACCTTATTTTCATCTCACATAGCTAAATTTTGGTCTATTCATACAGAATTCTGTATTTCCGATTGGAATCAATTATAGCAATGGAACTAATAACTTCATTGCTGTTGGGACTAAAGGAGGTTTGAAGGCGGGGATTCCAGTTTGTTGGGACTAAGGGAGGTCTGAAGTCAGGTCCTTTGAAACTTGCTGAGGTAGATGGGCGAGAGGAGGACTTAACCTTAATAACAGGTTCAGAGGTCCTAACAGTTGATAGTTAGGGACTCAACCTAGGCAGGTTCAGAGATCCCAAAAGTTAATAGTTAGGGACTTAACCACGCTGGTTCAGAGGTCCCAAAAACAAGAGAATGAACTTTACAAAGAGCCTAATTAAAGGTATTATTGTAAAAGTTATTTTATTGAGTAAAGATTTGTACCTTAAATAGTGCTAATAAAACAAGGGATAAGATAAGGGATATAAGGAATGATCAGTGCAAGCCCTGTTGGAACTTGGAATAGATTATGAAATATTATCCTAAATCTTTTAGAGGATAAAGAGAAGTAGATAACAGATAGAGTACTCATAAGATATGGTGAAGTTTGAGATAATATAACATTGAAATAAGGGATTCATCCCCTCCAGGGTATAATAATAGTTGTGATAGTTTATCAGCCAGGATTATCAATTAGTGGAGAAGTTTGATTATAATCTATCTTGAATTCATCCAATATTAATTGAATTTGGATGATGCTAAGTAAATCGAAGTTAATAATGATTTTGGGCTTTAGACCCAACAAAGCATCGATTGGTAGATTAATAATATTAAATATATGTTGATATTGCCCAAAATAAATAATAAGTTCAAAGCACCAAGTTGAGTCTTCATTTAAACTGTTGAAAATCCCAACAGTTGCATTTGTGTCTATCTTTGTTAGAGTCATGGAACTAATAATTTCATAGCCTTCATAGTGCCTGCTTATCATAATTTCTATTGAATTTCCAATACTGATGCTTTCTGCCAGGTCTGCTTCTGAGGCTACCTGGTGAAAACATACTTTTACAACAATGAATATATCTAGCAAAGAAAACCCCTCTTCTGAGGAACCAATGAGTATCACCCAATGGGTACAGTCCAACAGGCAGGAGATGCCTTCTCCTAATATCAATAATCTTCAATTTCAAGCTTTTATGGACTTGGCCATTGAGGGCCCTGACCAAAAACACTCATATTCAAGCAGCAGATGTAGAAGAAATGGTCAAAGGCTTGATAAGGGGGCTATCCAGCCTGGTGCCCATCCTAATTGAGACCAAGCATCTAAAGTTGCCACTAATATGATGGCCTTATACAACAGAGTGGTGTTACAACATACTGAAGTTGGTTTGGCTAGAACTGAGCAGTACCTCCAGCAGTACGTACATCCTGCTATTTCTCACATACTCCAGATTTTGGGGTTGAATAATCTTGAGATCTAACACTAGTTGACCCCCGGTGCAACAATTTCAATCTCAGTTATCCTCATTCTATGAGACAGCTTCTAACTTTTGTTGGGATAATTGGGAAGACATACTTGATAATAGATGCGAAATTAATGATCTACGTAACCATTTGTTGAGAATTGATAATGAAGTTGTGGGGTACATCATACAAGAAGTATCTCAACAGGTTATTGATGTTTCTAATCCTATTTACCACCATAAACTCCCTTGAGGATGAGATTATGAAGCAATTGAAACAATTGTGAGCCTAACATGAGGAGCACTTTGTTGAGCTCGATGGGCTACTTCAACAACTTGTCCAAATTGAAGATACTATCAGAGAAGGTGGATCCGGCCCTTCTGGTTCTCCTGGACCTCTGGGACCACCTAGTTCCCCTTTGGTAACCCTGGGACCCCCTGGTGAATGAGGTCCTCAAGGTCCCGCAGGTCAACAAGGGTCACCTGGGCCTGCAGGTCGCGATGGCTTGCAAGGACCTTCTGGTCCCCCTGGCTCCACGCTTTCAATTCATGATTCTGAACTTTTGAGTCTACTAGTATCAAGAGTACAGGCATTAGAAACCCAGATCTGAGCCATAGCTCAAGGGTGTTTCTTATCATTAGAAGGCCATCTGACTGACCCAGATTACTCTTTAACCAACTTATTGGATGGCGTGGATAATGCTCATCATCTATGCGATGCTAACCAAACTATGTAAGAAACCCAGTTTTCAATGTTAAATTCTTTTATTGAATGCTTAACTGATAAATGTGGAGTACTCGAGAATAAGAAGGAAGAGAGGTTCACTGGGATTTCTAGCTTAAATCAACCACATGAAAATGATCATCTTGCTCAATGGGTTCAAAATTTAAAGGATGACCTCAATCCTTTAAGGCAACAAGTTGACTAAATTCCCACTCAAGCTCATATCCCAGAGTTCAAAACCTCTGAAGCTGATCCAGTTGTGGTATTGGGGGCTCATGTTTTGAGCAATGAACCCACTACCTCCAAACCTACTTTAAGGATAAGTTTGAGCTGGGTGAAGGTAGCATCCACTTGTTTCTATTTGTCTATGAGCGAGCAATAATTTGGGTGACAGATCAACAAAAAGTACGGCATATTACCTATTGTATAAGCTGGTTTGCTCAAGAAATCATGGTTCCTCACCTTAAGGTTTGCAATACGTGGGTTTAATTGAAGACCGCCCTTATTAAGAAATTTGGGAAAGATCAGATCCTATCTAACCAAAAGCAAGCCTTTATGAGCATCCAAATCAATTGAGGAGAGTCAATCCAAGATTTCGCTAAGAGATTCTATCATGAGGCCCAGACTCTTGCTACTTGTGATTGTATTACTGTAGATGATGCCATAACAGCTGTAATTAGTGTGTTTGCTTCTCGCACTCAGTTGCTACTACATTTAAAATCACTTAAAAGAAGTTTCAGATCTATTCTCAACATTAAAGAAGCGCTTGTGGAGATTCCTAATGGTTTGGTACACCTGACCACAGCTAATAAACCCTCGTTCTTATATCCATGCAATGCCCCTAGACCCAAACCTAAACCAAAGAAGGAGCTGTGCAACTATTGTGGTCTCATGGGTCATATGGGATCTCAATGTTGGAAAAAACAAGTGGAAGAGTCAAAAAAAGGAGTCAGCATAGGGCATGAGGCTCTCTGTGCTGACCTAGCTCCTGTGCCTCAATCAAAATCTTTTAACACTCCTAAATACTGTTATGTGATATCCGCTCCTGGTGAACTTGATATTTCTGATGAATTAGCCAACAAAGATACTATTTATTCTTATGTTTCTGTTTCTTCTAATTCAATTTGATCACTTAATCCCTCAGTGTTTTTAATCCCAAACTTTGGAACTGATGTGACCCAGTTGGAAGTCATAGTGCACAAGGTGAAAGTTTTGGCTATCATTGATACAGGATCGCCCATAAATGTGATCTCGTCCAGACTTATGAAGAAAATTAAAGTGGCGCCAGACTTAAACCATTCTAAAACTACGGAACTGCCAGTCCTTCATACACTAAATATATAGGAGCTTATTATTCTCTTCCAATGCGTTTTGGAAAGTTGGTTGTTTTGGCCCATGCAGTAGGGTTTCAACTTTTGCTATGACTTGCTTTTGAGAACCAAATTTCTCATTGATTTTGATGCAATAATCAGACTTGAGGACCATTACCTTTCTTTATTTGGTAAAAAGTACCTTTAATTTTACAAGATGTCCCCAATTACAAAGGCAATCTCAAATGACATGTCTGCTTATTGGATCATCCAACTTCTATCTTTTGTCTTGAGAACCAAATTTTGAAACTGAGAACTATACTATCGCCTCTTTCAGATTGTGCCTCTGAAGGGATGCCTTTATATTCTACAGTCCAATTACTATTCATCCAAAAGCTCAAGCCATAATTGATATTATAGTATAAGTATTTGTATCCACTAATCATGTATTAGAGATTTCTGGTAGAAGAAATTCCTCTCATTTGGAGGCTTTAACCTGCCCTAGTATCCATGATCCCATTTATGATTGGACTGTTTTAGTCTTACAGCTAATCTCACCTCTTTACCTATGCAATTAAATCAAAGTACTCACATCGCCTATGTGCATCCTACTTCTGTGAGTGAAAATTTATCCATCTCAGGATGTGGGGATTTACATGATTTTGGGTTGGAAGATCCACCTATTATTGCTAGAATTGACGTTAAATTTGGAGATTAACTCACTCCAGAACAACAGCGTGAAGCTGAGGCTATTATTGAAGAGTATGTGGATTTTTGAGGGTAAGTCAAAAAGTAAAGGCAAATTTTATTTTCCCTGCTGCAATGGATGGCAGCACTGACTGAACAATGACATATAATAACCTCAAAGTTTTTTTTGTTCTTTAGCTGTGTTGTTTCAGTGCTCAACTCCATTTGTAGTGATTTCAGGGCATTTCATTATGAGTGCCCCATTGTCCGTGTGCACCAAGGAAGAAATGAGGGGAGTGGTACGTTTTCTGCACTCTGAAGGGACTAAACCTGCGGAGATTATTTGCAGAATGCAGCAGCAGTACGGTGAGAGCTGTCTTAGTGAACGCAAAATTTATGAGTGGATAAATTGCTTTAAAAATGGTCGTGTATCTATCTGCAATGAAGAGCGTTCAGGTAGGCCATCCACTTTGAAGATGGACAAGAACATTGAGACAGTTGAGAGAATGATTCATGATGATCATCATATCAAAATTGATGATATTGCGCATGCATTGAACATTAGCCACAGTTCAGCAGTTGCAATCATCCACGAATCACTAAATTATCACAAATTGTGTACTCATTGGGTACCACGTTGACTGACAGACCAGCACAAACAGAAACATTTGGAAATCTCGAAATTACATTTAAGGCGTTTAGAAGAGGAAGGAGAAGAGTTTCTCAGTCGCATAGTAACCGTTGATGAGATATGGGTCCATCACTTCAAACCACAGAGTAAGCAGCAGAGTATGGTGTGGAAACATCCATCCTTGCCTACAGCAAAAAAGTTCAATAAACAAGTTTCTGCAGGAAAGTTGATGATGACAGTGTTTTGGGATATGAAAGGTCCACTTCTAATTCATTACACTCCTAAAGGTCAAACAGTGAATAGTGACAGCTACTGTGAGCTACTGCGAGTTCTGAAACCCAAAATCAAAACAAAGAGGTGAGGAAAACTTTCAAAAGGTGTGCTTTTGCTTCAGGACAATGCCCTTCCTCATACTGTGGGGAAAAAGATCCAGTGCATTGAAGATCTTGGTTTTGAGCTGCTGGAGCATCCGCCGTACAGTCCTGACCTAGCTCCAAGTGATTTTCACCTTTTTGGTCCGATGAAGGAGCACCTGCGTGAATCCAAATTTTTGTCAGATGACGAGGTTGTGGAGGTGGTGCACGAGTGGCTGTGCACAATGCCACAAATATTCTTCCAGGATGGAATTACGAAGCTTGTCAATAGATGGACCAAGTGATTAGAAATTGAGGGAGGTTATGCAGAGAAATGATGTTACTTGTCATCTTGTTTTCACAATAAAAAGTTCGTTTTTAAAAATTTGCCTTTACTTTTTGACTTACCCTCATATTTGCCAAAGGTCCTGGAGATTTTGGGCTAATGAAAGAGGCGCAGCATCAGGTGAAAACCAGGGATACTCCCCCTATTTGAGCCCAGCCCTATCGCAAAACTAAAGTTGAGGAGGCTCAGGTCTCAGTGGGATTGAAACAACTCCTTGATGTGGGGCTACTAATGCCTTCTAAGAGTCCATGGGCTTCTCCTCTACTACTCATCCAGAAAAAGGATGGAGGTCATATTGTGGTCATGGACTATCGTCAGCTTAATGCTGTTAATCGAAAGGATTCTTATCCAAAACCTTGCATTGATGATTCATTGAGACTATTGTCTGGTTCACAATTCTTCTCAGCTATGGACCTTACAAGTGGCTATTGGCAAATTGAACTGGTTCTGGAAGACCGTCAAAAATGTGCCTTAATCTCTAGTGAGGGGTTATTTGAGCCTGCTTATATGCCGCAGGGGCTTTTTAATGCCCCTGCTACTTTCCAACGAGCCATGGATGGCTTATTTCAGGATTTGACACTTTCTTGTGTTTTGGTATACTTAGACGTTTTACTGTTTTCTCTCGCACCTTTAACAAGCATTTGGCTCATTAAAGGAAGTATTTGTTTGGATGCGTCACACTTTGCTTATGCTAAGACCATCCAAGTGTGCTTTTTTCAAGACTGAGATGGAATTCTTAGGCCATAAAGTTAATTGCAATAGGATATTACTCTTATACCAATAAAATACAAGCTATTTTGGACATGCCTGTTTCTAAAAGCTTGCGCAATATTTAAGTGGTTTTAGGGATAGTTGGTTATTACTGAAAATTCATCCCCCATTTTGCTGAGATTGCAGAGCCTTTAGTTTACTTATTGCACAAGGAATTCCTTTTTGTATGGGAAGAATCACAGCAGCAAGCTTTCAATTTTTTGTGCCACGCCTTAGTTAGTGCACCAATTTTAGTCCATCCTGATTTTTCCAAACCTTTTACTTATTTACTGATTCCAGTGATATTGATATTGGGGCCATTCTAGCTCAACATGATACCAACCTGGTTGATCACCCCATTTCATACTATAGTGAAACCCTTTCCTAAGGCTGGATGCAATTATAGCATTACCGAGAGAGAATGCCTTGCAGTTTTGTCCGCCATCAAGTATTTCTGCCCTTACCTCTATAGTAAACATTTCACTATTGTCACGGATCAAGCTTCCTTGATATGGTTGCAATAAATGAAATAATCTGATGGGTGATTAGCTAGATGGGCGTTAAAGCTACAGAATTATGACTTTACAATTCAACATTGCACTAGAGCTATACAACAAAATGCTGATGGACTTTCTCGATTGCCTATACTAACGTTATTATCTGCTCAGGAGGATTGTATCTATGACCTGATTGGTAGACCTGAGCTCTGGTATCATGAATCTAAGGATGTTATAGAGAAGCTGCAATCCTTAACCGAGTATACTCAGGTTAAAGAAGGATCCTTATACAAGAAGTTAAGATCTAAATGGTTGCCTTTTATTCAGCCCTCTGCGAGGACTGATACTATTATGGAGGCTCATCAAACCTTAAGGCATGGAGATGTCGCTAAGACCTTAAAGCGGTTGAAAAATCATGGCTACTGGGATAACATGCTGGAATCTGTACATGATGTGTTGGAGTCTTGTCTTACATGCCAACAACAACGTGGTGAAAATCTGATGTACCAACACAAAATTGTGGGACCTTCAGAACCTTATTCTACAATAAGTATCAATGTGGTGGGCCCTCTCCCTACTGCCACTTATGGACATCGTTAATTATATTAACTATCAACCATTTTACCAAATGGATTGAAGCTATCTCTGTTTCCACGGTCACCGCTAAGGCTACTGCATCATTCCTTTTTGAACAAGTATTCACCATGCATGGTAGCCCAAAAGTCTATTATCAGATAATGGGACCAACTTCATTTATCAGGTGTTATCTGAGCTTACTAAGTTAATGGGTATCTATCAGCCATTTACTTCCCCTTACAATCCTTCTGTAATGGTGCGGTCAAGCGTGCAAATGGTACCCTTGTAGCCATTCTTCAAAAGATGGCCTCCAACGATCCTAATAAATGAAATCTCTACTTACCTAGTGCGATGTTAGCCTATAGGATTAGCTACCATTATAATTTAAATGTCTCCTTTTAAGGCTCTTTATGGTCAAGATCTTATTCTATTCTCAAGTGTACAACCTATACTTGATGATGCTACCCCACAAACTACTGATTTAGCTATGAGGAGGCTAGCTAATGAAATCATCCAAGTACAAGCTTTAGCTTCGAGTTCTCTTGCCGCTACCACTTTAGAAAAGTAACTAGAACCAACACTAGTAGACTTACGCTACCTGAATATCAAGTCAGGGATCTTGTACTCAAATATCATCATATACTTGGAGGAAGGATTCACAAACTTGACACCTTATGGGCTGGTCCTTACTGTATTATTTATTGTCAGGGTATTGAATACTCCATTGCAGCTATTAATACTGGTACTGTTATAAATAGAGTTCATAGTAGGTTTCTTTGTAAGTATGTGCCCCCTAGGCAAAATATTGAGGGGGGCATTGTTGAGGAATCAACTGTAATGACTGAAATTACTCAAGATCAAGATTTGGTATCCCATTCTAATGAGATTGTAAAATCCCCATTGGAGATATCCAATTCTTGGATAGACCAACGATCAACCCTTCAGAGTTATCAGCCTCCTCTGAAGGATGAGGCTAAGCAATCTGATGGCAATGAATCACACAAGAAGGTCAATCTCATCTAATAAGAGCCTTATCAGATCTGACCATCACAAATATAGCAATAATAATCAATAATATTGGTCATCTAATAGGAAAGATCTTACATCAGGTGCAGCCTGAAAATCCTCACAAAGAACTATTTAATCTACCTGTTGAATTTTGGTTCTCTTTGGAGGGCTGGTTCTTCTTCTGCAGTGGGATGGAGTTTCATACATCTATTGTATGATGACAATAGACTAGATGGTGACTATAATTTAATATATAATCCTTGATAGTACTCTAAATTTGTATTCCCTGTCATTACTTGGATGATGGCACGCCGCCCTGATCTTACTGATCCAAAGTAATTTCTCAACTAATACAAAGTAAAGTATTAAACACAAAAAGTATATAAGTTAAATTATAAACTAGTCATAGTAGTTGAATATTTTTTATTAGCATCAACTTGAAGGTAATTTATAGGGTTCAATGTTCACCACATCTTACCCATGATCTCTCATTTTCAATGGCACTTGGCCAAAGAAAAATGTAAAATGTTTATAAGAGCGTCTACAGATACTTCAACTCAGGGCATCATGCTCAGCCTCAGGTTTGGTGTAAACATCTTCATCATTCTCAAGATGGCGTTTCAGACACTTCTGAAAATAGCTAAACCAATTCTCTTTCACATGCAATTGGCAGCACATACCAAGGTGATTTGTATCACTAATTAATAATTAATTCAATCAAAAACTTGACTGACATTAAATACTAATTTTGACATAGACCAACAAAGCACACATGCCAAAGTCATTAAATTGAAACTTAGTTTTAAGTCTGACCTAACCAACAAAGCCCTCAAGCCCATGTCATTGTAATCAAATATAATTAAGTGAAACCACAAGGCCACAAATTCAAGTTCATATATATTTAGGAAAAATTTTTGGTTTATAATAACCGACGATTTAGATCCAGTCAACCATTCAACACTACCCCTATAATTAACCCTCATTTCTACCTAATAAAATACCTTAATTTTCATCTCGTATAGCTTAATTTTGGTCTATTCATACAGAATTCTGTATTTCTGATTGGAAGCAATTATAGCAATGGAACTAATAACTTGTTGTATCTGTGTCTATCTTTGCTAGAGCCATGAAACTAATAATTTCATAGTATTCATAGCGCATGCTTTTTTTTAATTTCTATCAAATTTCCAATAGATGGAAATAATGAAGCAGTTTTAAATTATGACACTAAATAGATTTCAAAGCAAAGCAGTTATGGATTACAGGAGCTATGGACTCACCTATTGCAAAGATGGTGCTTCTGGGCTTGTTAAAGATGCATCTCACTCTGAAGATGCATATGACCCTAGCCAGTAACACTACAATGTCACTGTGGCCTTTAAAAAGCACTACTGCAAACTTTTGGAAAGTTTACTGCACAGGTTGGTTGTAAAATAATAAGGACGTTAGTTGTATGGTGACAGCTATTAGGTTGAGTCCTTACTGTAAGTGGCTTCAAATCCAATCTTGAAAACTGTAAGCTGAAAACAACTAGGGACTTGTACTATCTCCAACTTTCAATTTAGGAGTAAATATATTAAACATATTAATTGATGTCTGCTTTTTATTAGGAAATGAATGAAGTTTTTATAGGCAAAAAACACAACTTTTCAGATGACTCACTGAAACTCAACTGATTGTTCTCCCAAAATTAGTGCCCCTTAGGATCAACATCTGAATAATGGCGGATTCCTTCACCTTAGTTAATCCTCAATAATGTAAAATTTTTGGATTGGCAGCCATCCCTTTGTGTCAGGAACTTTACACAGATATTATAGGGGCCATGTTGCCTGGTTATGACTACTAACTACTGCAAAAGGAAGTATTAACTTGCATTAGTAGTTTTAAAAAAATGAACCTAATTGTTCAGAGCCTCAGCCTGAACAATCCGCCATTGCAAACTGACTATTGGCTATTAAGCCCTCATCAAAATACTCATTTAACATTGTCAGGGATGATCCCCAATAAAATATTAATTGAAACAAAACATCAGATTATACCCTATAGTTAATTACAACTAATAAACTAGTCAGCAACCATTGCTGGGCAATATATTGTTTATTAACAATCTTCAAAAGTCTTAGTTTTGTAAACAAAATGGATAATGTGGTCAACCAAAATTCCAAAATATCCCCCCCACTTGACAATTTACCCAGTGAGACAGTTTTTCAGAGGCAATTGCTTCTTCTTGAAACTCAACTAACAAGCTTGGTTCAGAGGTCCTTCCTTTGGATTAAATTAACTTATTAGCTCAATGGTCTCCTTCTTGCTGCCACCTTTGTAAAGCATGGTCCTATGGCCTCTTGCTATACCAGGACTACTTCAGGGCATCATCACTGATATTACACCTGGTAAACTGTATTCCCCAGGTTGGTCTCTCCATTTGAGATCAGAGCAGATCTTTTTTATTCTTAGGGAGTACTCATGGTGATCCATTTTAAACCCATCCTGATCCTCCTAACTCATTTCTTAGGTACTACTCATGGCAGATATACTTCAGCCTATCCTGATCCTACAAGCATACCCTAGCGCCTCAGGACTACTCCCACCAGACCCAGTTGCAATCTGAGCTGACCCTGCTGACCAATAGTAGGGAACACCACAAGATAATTTTGAGTATGATAAACTTGAATTTATATTGTTTTTTGTTTTTCATCTCTTTACTTTTTTGACTTTTTATCTTATAATTTTTGTGTACATATTTTTTGTACCAATTTTTTAAGAATTTGCTATAGCTCAGTTAACTATATGACCATTGAGGATATTTTTGATAATACAAAAACCTTTTGCTATTTTCAAAATTACTTTAAAAGGATCTTTATAAGGCATCTAGCTTATTTTGATGGAAAAATCAATGAATATCACAGTAGGATACTTTATCCTCAATTTTAGATCTTTTTATGGGCGGTCATTTCTTGTTGTACTTTTTAGACTAGATCCTTTTCCTAAGGGGTTTGTCAACCGCTTTGGTTTGTAAATTGATCATGAGGTTGGATAATCAGTTTAGTAATGGTCAGGACTCATCTCCCCTGTTAACTCCAAGACTGAGTATAATATTGATGGTAAAGCGGCTTTTTTAAACAGAGTAATTGAAGAATGGTTTCCTTGTTGATGAACGATAGCTGATATTATAGGCAATTGTTACCAAACTTAAGTATGAAGCCCAAGCAGACGTTTTTCCTGCAACCAGCTTTCATAACATAACTTCTAAGGTATCTTTAACTCTCTCAACCAGTCATTATGTCTCTGGTCAATATGGGTCTGTTACAACTCCTTTGATCTCTTTTTTTTAGTACTAGATGGTACTCCTTTGATCTCTTATCAGTTCATTTGCTTGGGGTATGACAAAGGAAGTAAATTTTATTCCATTATCATTTAGGATCACTTGAGGGCAGCCATGCTGATATATCACTTGATACAGAATAAATTTTGTGGTGTTCATCATATTGACCCAAGCCATAGCTTTAGTTTCAATCCATCTTGTCAGGTGATCAATCAAGACAATGATATATTTCATTCCTCCAGTGCTTATACTTAGAGATCTAATAACATTGATTGATACTATATGCCAGGCAAACCCTGGTTGCACTAACCAATATCCAGCCACATTTTTGTGTGGCTTGTGGAGCTGAAACTCCACACAACAGGAAAGAAATCCGCCATATCATAGTTGAACAATTCTCAATAATAATATTGGCATATGTGCTCTAAAGTTTTCTTGAGGCTACCATAGCTGATGACTTTGTGAGTGGCGCAAATAATTTCTGTTTGTTTAGATGGTTTCAGGAACAGAAGCCTTTTATCATTCACTAGTTTGAGTAAATGCCCGCTCTTTTTTTCTGTTTATTCCATGGCTTTTTGTAGCACTGTTTGAAATTCTCAATGCTCATATACTAATTCTTCTTTCACTATTTGCTTGAATAGGCCATCTTCAAAATCTTATACTGCAGGAATTGCTGGCAGTCTGGATAGTCTTCTATCATTTTGGTTTTATCCCAGCGTAATGTTTGATTTCATAATCATAGGACTGCAATTTCAAGGCTTATTGTGCTAGTCTCCCCTCATGTTTTCTTAAGTTATGCAACCAACGGAGAGATGCATGATCAGTTACAACCTTGTAATGCATCCCTTGAATATAAACAGAAAATTGCTTGCAAGCGTAGATAACTGCAAGACATTCATGCTTGGTGACTGTTTAATTCCTTTTGGCCTTAGTTAAAGTACAACTAACACTTACCACTGGTGCTCTTCATCTTTTCCTACTTGACTAAGTATGACACCTATCATCGTAATTGATGCATCCAATTGTATATTAAATGGTCTATTAAAATTTAGACAAGTATTGAGCTTGTCATAAAGTATTGTCACAATTTATCAAATGCCCTTGGGTTGTCTCATTTCATTATACCCTTTAATTGATCCTTAAGCAGATGGAATACTGGATCTGCTATTTTTGCAAATTCCTAAAAATGGTGTTAATAAGTGATCATTTCCAAAAAGACTTGTATATTGCAAACACTCTTCAGTGATACATCGCTCAATAGCTTTGATCTTTTGTTTTTGAGGCTGTAATTCATCTGCATTTATAACAAAGCCCGAGTAATCTAACTCTTTTCTTTGAAGAAGTGACATTTTTGGGGCTTGATTTTATGATTGGCGGATACTAGTTCCTTAAATACTTCCTCTAAGTGTTGTAAGTAATCCATAAATGTTTGACTAAATACATTGATTTCATATGGTTAGAATAAAACACAGGATAATTTAAAATTATATAAGATAGTATAATAGCCTACTGAAAAGTTGTGGTGCATTACACAAGCCTTAAGGCAACCTTGTAGATTGGTAAAGAACTTGTGCCACTATTATGGCACAGTTCTCTTGGTCCTCAGGTGACATAACAATCTGTCAATATCTTGAGATGAGGTCCATCGCTAAAAATAATTTTTCCCTGCTTAAACAACCCAACGCATCATCAATTTGTGGCAAGGGATAATAATCCTTTTTTAATTCTATTAAGATGGCAATAGTTGATTACAAACTTGTTCTACCCGTCCTTCTTTTTGACAATTGATATCATGCTAGCCCATGGACTGGGAAAAGGCATGAGCAATCTATGCTCCAACAATTTCTCTATTTCTTTGGAAACTACTGCCTTGGCCATTATGGATATCTGAATAGACCTCATTATAATCAGGGGTCTTCTCCAATGTTAATTCTATGTAGTAAGTTTTCTGGACACCAAAAATCGCGGTCATTTTGCACAAACATAGCTTGGTATCATTGTAATAATGCCAATACTTTATTTTGCTGCTCTTCTGTTAATCCTATTAATTGTTCCTGAGCAATTAACATATGAATACTTTCAGTTTAACCCATTAATCCCATTTCATTTAAATCTTCAAATTCGTGAAAAGAATGAATATCCCTTATTGTAATCAACTTGGAGAATGCAACTACTTGATTTTTCTTAGTTTCAATAAAAGTTTTCCCAGATTGGCTAATAGGGTATAAATTTCCCTATGACCAGAAATTAGGATCCCTGGAGCTACCTAAGGTTCAATGTTTAATCTTCGTCAGGGGAGCCTCAATTTTGACATATGATTGCTCAGAAATTTTCAACTTCAGTCCAGTATCAACCACTGTCTGCATCCCAAGCAGTATGGTCAATTCCTTCTTTTACTTGGACTGGAATCCTAAGTTTTTACTCATGCGTCTTAGTAGCAGATGGATCATGTCCAATTAGTTTATAACTAATTGGAAGGATGCCATCTTAATACATCATTTTTTCAAAGTTATTTTTCCTGTTGAGGGCAGCATATCCTTTCAATGATAGATTAATGGCAGCATCTGTCCCATATTGTCAGAGTATTCTCTTTAAAGTGATCTTTCATTTATACTTTCTCTTTAAGTCAGTGCTGATAAAAAAACAAGTTTGATTTGGTAGGACAATTGCTGGCTTAGACATGACTAGAAATCCAAATTGAAGGGGTAAGGCACTATAAGCCCCACAGGAAGTAGTAGGGTTGGGCCAGCTGTCCCATACTGCTTTGATGTGCTATATCTGGTGAAATTTTTAGATGGTTTACCAGTTTGCTAGAAGCAATGTTGACTGGTGTTCTTGATAATAGCCCTCACTTCAACTTTGTTAACCAAAATGTCAGCATAGGTAAACTCAGAATATTGAAAAATATTGTTTACTGAACGTATAGTGGCTTTCAGTTGTCAAATCCAGAGTGTTAATTTGGGTGGATATATCAAGAATTAGATCTTTGATAGTATTGATAGGAATTAAAATATTAGCATCTTCCAATTTCTTTTTCAGCAATTCTTCCTCATCATCAGCATTTTAGCCTTTTCTAATATTTTTGGTGAGTATAAGGTTGAGCAACCTCTGATATGATTTTAGGAACAATTGTTTTTTGTTTTGATCAAACTTTGCATTTATATATGGACCCATTTTATGCTGGGAAGAATCATGAGCAGGTTCATCATTGAACAGGTCAAAGGTGTCATTTTCTTGGAGCTTATCTGGTGGAACTGGGCAACCTGAAGATCTAGATTGATCCTTATCTAGACTGTAGGGCCTTTTCCTGACCCCTCATGGTCATCTTTTTCCTGGACGAAGTTCACCTGATCCTTTGGTTTCTTGCTCCAGCACTGATCAGCGTAATGTCTGATGTTTTCGCATCTGTTACAAGTGATGCATGGCATATTACTAGGGCATTTTGGTCCACATGGGTTTCCCCATTTTATTGACAAACTCCTTTTTGGGTTCAGGGTTTTTGCTGTATTTGAGTTGAAAGGCAGTTTTTTTACACTTTCATTTGGTGCGTCAAAAGTGGAAGCCAGCGTTTTCAAGTGATCCAAAATTTGAGAGGTGGTGATATTGTTGGTGAATGCTGACGCCATAAATTGATGTAAATCTTGATAAGGTCAGAGTGCGGCCTTCATTGCAGTGCAATATCTGAAATCACTTATGTTACTAACTGTCATCAAAATATGTGTCTCTCCATAGAAACAATCAGCTAATTTTTCCAAGGTTTCATCTTTAGAAACTAGATTCCCGTGAACTCTTGCCTTTGGTTATCCATTTGTTCAGGGCTACCAAATTACTTCATGATTGCATTTTTTACCTCGTTATACACCCAATACTCCCCTTTAAATGTGGTAATACCAAATTCAGACAAGCGGCGTCTAAACAATTGATAACAGTAAAAGTTTTTTTTTGGCAATTGCTGCTACTGAACATGATCATTTTGAATAGCCTGAAGCTAGACATTATCCCAATGAGATGTTGTTATTTTTGGGGTGGCCCAAAATTTCTCAGTTTCACAATCTCATTTGCAGGATGAGCAGCGCAGATAGCCATTCTGGCGCAAGTATGTGTTGTTGGTGGTCATCACCAAAATGGTGGCATAAACACTTGGCATATTTTGAGTAAGCTGGATGCTCATATATTACTTTTCTCTCTAAATAGGTCCTGATCCCCATTTCAGTTTCTTTTTTAATATAAGTACATTGATGGTTT
This sequence comes from Massospora cicadina, assembly GCA_022478985.1. Taxonomy (NCBI): domain Eukaryota; kingdom Fungi; phylum Entomophthoromycota; class Entomophthoromycetes; order Entomophthorales; family Entomophthoraceae; genus Massospora; species Massospora cicadina. The sequence goes on from JAKSZP010004456.1 coordinate 37,318, forward strand.
TCCATTTCTTGTACTTGTTTCAGGAGCTGGACATGCTTCTCTCATAGAAGTAAATTTTTCAAGCTTCTGTTTAAAAATGCTATTTTGAGCAGGAGTAGATCCTTCTCAAATTTTGATATTGTTTTTCTCAAATTTGAATATTTTCCTCAGATAACACATTACTAACTTCTATAACAAAGTTAATTCATCTAACTTGGTAACACTATCTCCACTTTGTATATCTTGACCTGAGCTTCCTGCATTAGGGTGGTCTGGTTCGCGCTCTCCAGCTCCTTCCACAGCTTCTGGATCTTACCATAAATGGAGGACATAGTGTATTTATTCAACAAGGCTCAACTACCCCTTTAGTGAGCACCAAAATTAAACTTTTAGGTAGTATACTGCTCAGTTTGGCTGCAAAATAATAATGACACTAGTTGTATGATGACAATAAGTAGGTTGAGTCTTCACTTTATATAGCTTCAAATCCACTCTAGTAAACTGTAAATTGAGAAAAACAACTAAGGACTTCTATGACCTTCAATCTTCAATTTGGAGTAAATATAATAACTATCTATTAGTTAAATTATGTTTTCTGTTAGGAAATTCTAAGGGTTTTTATAAGAAAAAGTCGCACAACTTTTCAGATAAACTCTGAGAATTAAATGATTGTTATCCTAAAACTTTTGACCCTTAGGATTAACTTTCAATTAATGGCGGATTCCTTCACCTTAGCATTCCTCAGTAGTTTAAACTTTTTGGATCAGCAGCTATTCCTTTGTGTCAGGAACCATACACAGATGTTATAAGGCTATGTTGCCTGGTTATAACTACTTACTACCGCCAAGATAAATATTAAAGCGCTTTGGTAACCTTATAAAATGAACCTAATCATTCAGTACCTCATCCTGACCAATGCACCATGGCAATTAAATTATAGGCTGTCAAGCCCTTTATCAAAATACTTATTTAATATTTTCAGGGATGATCTTGAAAAAATTAATTGAAACCAATCATCAGATTATATCCTTTAATTAATTACAACTAATAAAGTATTCAGCAACCATTACTGGAAAATAGATTTTTTACTAAAAATCCTCAACATGCTTAATCTGTAAGCAAGATGGATAATGTGGTCAACCAAAATACTGCCAACTACTAAATGTACAAGTGATTTACGCTAATGAATGTAATCTATTGGATAACCACCTCAAAGATTAAACAAAGCTTTTTATGCTACTTAGGATAAAAGTGAGAAACATAGAGACATAAATAGGAAGCCTGTATAAGAAGGCCTAGAGGAACCTACATGCAACAAGTGCTATAAACTGGGACACCTTTGGCGTTACTTTCTGATAATACTATTGAAAAAAATAAATTAACTAAATTATATAATGAATGCTGTAAAAAGGGTTGATATCCCCTAAAGAAGGAGAAGATGTTTACTAGGAAAAGGATGTCATCAGCGCGGGTTACTACATGCTAGGAGCGCCTAGAGCTGTATCTGCACCTGCTCAACTATAAGTACAAGGAATTAATTTAACCATATCAAAAGACAACTACCTAGCGCAGGCCACTTAGACTACAATGATAGTCAACACTATGAAGAGGGAGAACACATTATGATGAATACATTTAAGAACTTTTTATCTTGCAACTAAGGATATTGACAACTTCTCACTTCAAAGTCATAAGCTTTGTGCAGTTTGAGAAAACTGCCTCTGACTTTTAAACAACTAAAAACATTTAGGATGAGTTCAAGAAAAAGTTAAAGTTACCATACAGAGAGTTTTTATCTTAAATGTTTTTAACACAGGAGCACATGTCAGCATGATGTCATCTAAATAATGAAGAAACTGATGTTCATGCCAGACTCTGACTATAACGTCAAGTACAGAACAGCTGGGCCTGACATCATGCGCGCCTTAGGAGCATACTCTGTATTGGTATTACATTTTGGACAAGTTGTTTTGATGGATCCACCAGTAATTCTGGACAACTTCAACTATGAGTAACTCATTAATATCCAGATTCTCCTTGAGTTTAGCACTAATATTAGTTTCACTACCAAAACCCTGAGTATACTCAGTTACCAGTTGACTCTCATATTAAAGTGCAAAGGAGCTAAACCATTGTAAACTTTTTAGTTATTTTACTGCACAGGTTGGTTGTAAACTTAATAAAAGGACTATCTGTATGGCGACAGCTAGTAGGTTTAGTCTTAACTTTAAGTGGCAACAAATCCACTCTGGAAACTGTATTTGAAAAAAATAACTAGGGACTTATTCTTTTTGCAATCTTCAATTTATAAGTAAATATATTAACTATATTTCAGTTAAATTCTATTTTTTATTAGGGAATGCTAGGGTTTTTTATAGGAAAAAGGCGAACAGCTTTCCAGATAAATCTCTGAAAATCAACTGATTGGTCTCCTGAAACTTCTAACCCTTAGTATTAACATTCAATGATGGCGAATGATTTATATTAGTTAATCCTCAGCAATGTAACCTTTCACAGTTCAGCAACCATACCCTTGTGTTAGGAACTGTACACAGATGGTATAGGGCCGTGTTACCTGATTATGACTACTAGCTACTGCTGAAACAAGCACTAAAACGCGTCAGTAACTTTGTAAAAACGACTATAATTATTCAGCGCCTCTGCTTGAACGATTCAATATAGCAATCTGACTATTGTCAATAAAAATCTCATTGAATTGCCTAACTAACGCTGTCAGGATGATCCCTAACAAAACATTAATTGAAACTAATTGCCAGATTATATACTTTGGTCAATTATGACTAATAAGTTAGTTGACAACCATTGCCAAACAATAGAATGCTTTTAAAAATTTCAAAGTTCAAATAGGCAAGCAATATGGATAACGTTGTCAACCAAATTTCCAACACATGCCCCCGCTTGACAAGATTACCCAGCAAGATAGTTTTTCAGAAGAATTGCTTCTTTTCAAGACTTAACTAACAAGACTAGTTCAGAGGTCCATCTTCCAGACTTAGTTAACTCATTGATTCAGAGGTACCCTTCTTTCTAGTGCCTCTGTTGAGCGTGGTCCTATGGCCTCATGCTGTACCAGTACTACTTGGGAATTGTTGCCAGTCATAGCCTGGAAAACCTGTATCCCCAAGTTAGGCTCTCTAATTTGTGATCAGAGAAGATCTTCATTATTATGGACTACTCATGGTGAATCAAGTTTCAGTCCATACTGATACTACCAACATACTTAAGCGCCTTGGGACTAATTCTTGCAGACCCAGTTGCTACTCAAGTCATCCCTGACAAACAATAGGAGGGAACAACACCAAAGATTTTAAGTGCAACAAATCAAAGTTGATATTTTAATATAGTTTTTCATCATTATTGTTATTTATCTTTTTTTAGGTTTTTAAAGTGCTTTTCTTTTTTGTATATATTCTCTTAGTGACATTTTTTTAAATTCTTGCTATGAACTCAATTAGCTATATGACCATCAAGGATATTTTTGATTATATATAAGCATCCATTGCCAATTTTTAAATTACTTCAAAGGGCCTATTCATAAGGCATCCAGCTTATTAAAGTGGCTGAATCCATGCGTATCATAATAGGATACTTTATCCTCAAGTTCAAAGCTTTTTATGGGCAATTATTTCTTATCATCGTATGTTTAGCCTAGATCCTTTTCTAAATGGTTTTGGAAAACGCTTCGGATTGTAAGTTAATCATAATGTTGGCTAATCATTTTAAATATTGTTCTGTAAACATCCCCAAAGTTAACTCCAATGCTGAGTATAGAATATGTGGTAAGGTGCTTTTCTTCCATAGAGCAATTTGCAGAATGTTTTCACAGTTGAGGAATGATAGCTGACAATATAGGCAAATGCTACTGAACTTAAGTATGAAGGCCAAGAAGACGTTTTTCCTACAACAAGCTTTCATAACATAGCATCTAAGGTGTGTGCATTCTTTCAACTAGTCCATTAGTCTCTTACCAATATGTGACTGAAAAAGCCCCTTTGATCCCCATCAGGTCATCAAATTGGGCATGAAAAAGGACATAAAGTTCATTTTATTATCATTCAGGATCATTTGAGGACAGACATGAAAACATCACTTAATCTAGAATAATTTGGCAGTATTTATCGCATCAACTGATCCATAGCCTTGGTTTCAATCCATCAGGTCAGGTGATCAATTGCAACTATGATATAACACATTCCTCCAGTTCTTGTACTTAGAGTCCCATAACATTGATTGATACTATATGCCAGGAAAACCCTGGATGCACTTACCAATATCCAGCCACATTTTTATGTGGCTTGTGGAGCTGAAACTCCACACAACAGGAAAGAAAATCCGCCATATCATAGTTTAATAATCCCCTATAGTAATATTGGCAAATGTGCTCTAAAGTTTCTTGTAGCCACCTGTTGGGATTTTTGCTCATATTCCAAGCTGGCTAGATTACCAGGGATAGCTAAAGAATAATTACCTAATGCTAGGTGAATTGGAAATTAGTTGACCCTGATTTTGGGTAACTATGTTCAGGGGATTTTAGGTTATTTGCCTGGTCAAATCTGTTGGAGATCGATTCAGACAAATGCTTAAGATCTTATTGGGCAGAGTTGCTGATGAAATAGGGTCATCTGATAGTTGATTAACTATCAGGTGTACCAATTGGGATCAGCTGGGTTTCATCACCAGCCAATTGGAATTTAAGAAGTAAGTTGCAAGGTGAGTGATTATGCCTACAAGTAGCGAATCAATCAGTTGCTTCACAACCTGCCTTAATGGGTAACAAGTCCCATTACCTAAGCAGGTCGCTTGCCAAATATGGTTGGTTCTCTTGGATTGAAAGGAAATTATTAGGGACACGCTTTCCAAATCTATATTAAAGTCTTGAGGATGTCCAATGATAGAATTCTGGCCAGTATAGGGAAGACCATCGCTGCTGAGATGTAGATGGGTGCTTCAATGGCAACGGCTGATTTTTCATTACAGCGGTGTCAACCAAGGGTTGGGCGCCAAATCCCCCACTATAAATTCCCAGAGTTCATTAATAAAGATATATAAAATTTACCATATAATCATTTGTCAGATTATCCCTTTTGCTTAAGTCTTAGCTTAGTAAACTTCATCATGTCCATTTGTTCTATTCTTTTCAGAGATATTATTGCTGTGTGCAATAATTGGGAGACCTTTAAGATAAAGAGTAAGGATCTGAGCAAAGATCCAGAGAAGAAGTGGAATCAAATTAGAGATTGCTGCTGACTGTGTGTCAAACCAGAGAAGCTGTAAACGGGGATCTAAGAGTATATTGATTTAAGTGTTATGAGGGAACAAATCCCTATTTCAAGACATCATAAGTATTTTGAGTGGAAATACCAGCCAAGCATTAGACCAAAAGTTAGTACTTCCAATCAACTACAGATAATAGTCGCCATACTATCATCAAACAATTATATCAGCTATTATACAACGCAGAGAATTGCACAAAACCCAAACCTGTGAAAGTAATAACTTTATAGGGGTTATTGACTGAAAATAATCAGATAACCTATAAATTTTTACATAGTGGTGCTCACTACAGGGGTTAGTTGAGTAGAAGGTATTGGAACGAGATGTCATTTGAGGATGTTTTTAATTTCAGCAATAAGTGACTAAGGAAAGTAACATTAATGAAGACAGAACTTGAAGTGGATCATGTTCATTTGCGTTCACCCAGCTCAGAAGTGGAGCTTCAAGTGAAGCAAATTGAAGATACACAATATCTGGGAAAATGACTTGCAGTCTAAATATGGAACTATCTAATGCTGCAAAAACTTTTCCACCTGAAATTTACCTGAGATGAAGAGTATCATTTTGACCAACTCAGGTTTAAATTGGGACCACTTAAAATAGTCCCAAGGAACAGCAGGATCAACTCAGGTTGAAATTGGGTCCGCTTTAAATAGTCCTGAGAAGTGAGTGTTAAGATGAGACATTGATTGAAATATGAAGCAATCAATTAAGAGTATTGGATTGCCATACCAATGAAGATATGAAGTAAAAACAGGAAATAATTGATCCAAGATAGTGGTGAGAATCGTTTGACTCAATAACATTCAATCAATGATCAGAAATTGCTGGAGACAAGCTCATCAATTTAAGACGAAATTGGATGAAGATAACGAGGCCAGATCAATCTGTGGTAGATAAGAGATCTTTTCTAGATCCACCAGTGCAATTATTTTTAACGTTATGGATGGCCATGAAGGCCAAAAATCGTTTTTAGAGAAAAACGATCTATACAATCAAATGAAATTGTTGACTATTGAGATTCAAAGTTTCAGCATCAGTTGCCAAAATATGAGATGAAATTAAGCCCTGTTGGACGAATAACCAGTTGTGATTTAAGGCCTAATGAATGAAAATATTCAAGAGTACTGAAAAAGTCAGCAAGTGTAGCTTATATGTGAAGAAACAGCGCTGCTGGCTGTATAGTGAAGAAGGTCTATACTGAAAAATCGGAAGTATTGGACCCAAGAGAAAATAAGTACAATGTTCCCAGAGGACCATTGAAATGAATAGATGGTTAATTCTAATAGGATAAGATTTTGAACCATGATAAATGGTAGGTCAGAGTATACCTAGGACCCAGTTGGATGAAGGTGAAAAGAAGGACCTCTGAACCTTATTGTAGGCTATAAGTTCCATTGCAAAATAAAAATAAAATATATATATAAGATATAAAATATTAAATATCAGTTTTTATGGTCCATGATTTTTGGACCTATGATGAGATGTGATTGCCAGCATGGGTTGACATTAGAGATACCAGAGCTGCTGTATGGGTAGGTCAGAAGCCCCTGGAAGAAGTCCAGAGTAGAGCCTTGGGTGGCTCATGGAATAATAATGCTGGGCCATGGAGAAAGTCGAGTTCTCCTAGAGGATTTAAAAGAAAAACTGATGAAGATTCAGAAGAATCAAATTGTCGCGTTTGTTCATCTAATCCTGACTGTTGAACTGAGGACATTCCACGATTTTGGGACCCTTGATGAAATGGGATTACCAGCCAGGATAACTGAGAGCATCAACTATTAGTTGATTGAGAGCAACTCACTGATATGATGGAAGGACATCAAGAGGGGGTGCTCAAATTTTTCTAAAAGTATTGGAAACTATTCGCCCAAGACAACCACAATTTGTGATGCATGAGAGATGTGATCCACAAGGTCGATACTGGGGAAAATTTGCCAATCAGGATGAGACTGATTTGATGGTCAAAGGCAGCCAAAGCGGTAGTGGAAGAAGAAATCAGCAAACTAGTAAAGCATGGGCTTCTAGTTCCATCATCAAGTCCCTGGGTGAGTCCAATTCTTATCATGAAGAAAAAGGATGGCTCTAATCAGGTGGTGATTAATTACTGGATCCTGAATAAGATTATGAAAAAGGATTAGTATCCCCTATCAAGGATCAATGATGCACTAGATCGATTAGGAGAAGTGAAGTATTTCTCCACAATGGAACTGATATTGGGATATTGGAAAATCGATTTGTCAAGAGAAGACCAAGAAAAATGCGCGATTATTACCACACAGGGGTTATATCAACCAATGAGGATGCCCCAGGGTCTATATAATGCGCCTGCAACGTTTCAGAGGGCCATGGATGCAATATTGAGCAACTTGAAGTTGTCATGCGTCCTGGTGTACTTGGACAATATTAATGTGTTCAGTAGGACATTTACTAACCATTTACACCACTTGGAGGAAGTGTTTAAGAGACTGTCCATGGCCAACCTGGAAGATTAAGATGAGGAAGTGTCACTTATTCAAGAAAGAGTTGGAATATCTGGGATTCATAATCAACCCTAGTGTACGGCAGCTGCAAGACCAGAAGATCAAAGCCATAGATCGAATGGCTGTGCTAAAGAGTGTCTGAGATATCCAAGTGTTCCTTGGAATTGTCAGATACTATAGAAGATTTATTCAGGATTTTTCCAGAATTGCCAAGCACTTATTCCATCTGTTGAAGGATCCAAAAAAATTCATATGGAATGAAGAAGTACAGAAATCCTTTTATGAATTATGCCAGTACTTGATAAATTATCTAATTTTGAGATATCCTAATTTCGATTAATAATTTATTATACAAAAAGATGCTTCATTAATGGCTATTATGCCATATTAAGCCAAGTAGATGAACTTGGGGATGAACATCTGGTGGCATATGTGAGCTGGACACTCTCAGCCGCTGAGAGAAACTACACCATAACTGAGCGTGAATGCCTTTCAGTCATTTACATCTGTAAACAGTTTGGGTGTACTTCCTCAAAATGCACTTTAAAGTGGTGTTGGACCACTCCTTTTTGCATTGGCTTCACAATTTTCAAGAACCAGAAGGATGACTGGCCCAATGGGCATTGAAGTTACAGGCTTACAATTATGAGATTGTCCACTGAGTGGGGGCTTCTCATCAAAATGTAGATGGCTTATTGCAGTTACCAATGATCCAGATGGTATACCAGCAGGTGGATGAACTATTCCAGAGAATGGTCAACAGAGAAATTGGAAAAGAGCCCTGAGAAATCCAAGGTGCACTTCAAAAAGCGATGGAAAACACCAAGGCTATGGATGGACTAGTTTTTAAGATGATCAATGGGAAATGGTTATTATTTCTCAAAGCCACCAGAAAAAGCAGCTATCATTCAAGCCACTCATAAGGTTGTTGGGCATGAAGTCCTGAGAAAAATGACTGACCATATTTACCATTGCTACTACTGGGAGTCAATCAACTATGATGTCACTGACTATCTAGCTTGTTGTGTGGAGTGCCAGTTGCACAAGCCACATAAGAATATGACTGGATACCAACTGGTCCACCCTGGATTTGCTTGGCATACAGTATCCATTGAGGTGATGGGACTGCAGATGATGAGCACAGGGGGAGTCAATTACATAATAGTTGCAATTAATTATCTGATTAAATGGGTCAAGATGAAGGCCCTGGTGAAAATAGATGCTGCCAGTACCTCAAAGTTCATACTGGATCAAGTAGTATACTGACATGGATGCCCGCAGGTCCTGCTGAGCAACAATGGGACAAATTTCATGTCTCATGTGATCCCATGGTTAAATGAGATAATGGGGATCTGAGGAGTCATGTCAGTACCATACCAGCTGGAGACAAACGGATTTGTGGAACAAGTTAATGAAACGCTGGCTGTGACGCTAAGGGAAGCTGGTCACAGGAAGAACATCCATGTGGGGAATGTACCTGAGTTTGGTGACGTTTGCCTACAATATCAGTCATTATATGGTGATGGGAAAAACGCCATTTGAATCGCTATATGGGAGGAAGGCCACATTGTTAGTGATATTATATTCAGTGGTGGAACCAACATTGGGGATGAGTGCTGAGCAGTACTTTAACTGATTGATGAATATCCTGATCAAAATGCAACTGCAAGCATTTGATACTACTTTTAAGAAAAAATACGAGCAAAATGATGGACAATAATAACAGACCGGCCATATCAGAATATCAAATAGGCGAAAGAGTTGCCTATTGCAATACACATGGGTTTGGGAGAAGAAACAATTTTTTGCATTGTGGTCAGGTCCATTTGATATTATCGCCAAGATGGTGATGGACACCTACTCCATCAAGATCCTCTTGAATGGAAGGGCAGTGAATTGAGTCCATGCTAAGTATTTGAAGTGATGGATCAAACAAAACATAACAAAAAAGAGTTCCTAAAGGACTGCTGAACCATTAAGTTGTTTATGTCCTAATGATTAGTCAAGTCCAAAAAAGGACCTCTGAACCAATCTAGATGGTTAAGTTTTATAAAAGTAAGATTTTGAACCATAGAAAACTGGTAGGTTTAAGTAAACCTAAGATTTAGTTTGGGGAATAAAATAAAAAGATGGACCGCTGAACCAAAACAAGGTCAAGTCATATGGAAAAAAAGAAAAAATAAAAGATTGATAAAGGATTGGGGGAAAATTATTAAAAACTGCATAGAAGAACCAATATATTTTTATCTTTTTTTATTAAGTATCCTCAATTTGGGAATGATTCTGCCTATGTCGCCTCTTTGGGGAGGGAGGATGGATCACAGTAGGAGTGAATAACCCATTGAAATTATTTTGAGAGAGGATTCTAGTGATGGCTAGACCTACATGAAACCAAGTTCATTGAGCGGATGCAGATCCCTGCGAGAAAGCAACTAGAGGATGGGAAATTAAGATGTCAGAAGAAGCCAAATGTGATACACCAGAGCGGGGAGGTAAGCAACAGTACAAGAAGAGGCATTCAGTGAATAAATCTGAGTAACCAAATATGGTACCAGAGCTAGAAGATTGGTCTTGAGCGCTTACCAATGGGCTTCATCAAGAACATCAGACATATGGGCCAGCAATGAACAAGGGATATTAGTTGGGGTTGCCAAATCATGCCCCCTATCAAAGCCATCAGTGGAAGATACCAATGGGATGTGCCAGATTTGAGATAGTTGTACAAGGAGCAAATAGCATACTTCAAGCGATGACTATGAGATTCTCAGAAGCTGAAGCAGAAAAAGTGATGGAAATTGGGAGAGGCTGGAAGCTTCGTGGCCCAAAATCAAAGAACTTGGATGGCAAAGCAAAGAGCATAAGCTGGGATATCCCAATCTAGGATGTTCTCAAGATTGTAATAATTCAGAGCTATGGATAAAGCCTCAGTGACTTGGGCCCTTAATTCTGCATAGGGGAGTTTTAAATGTACACTGTTGCCAATGGTGAGTTTGGTGGCCAAATCAGCTGGCTTGTAGTATTGACCAAGTCAGAAGATGAACTTCAGAAGCAAGTCTGATCCAGCAAGGAATGAACTATCAAGAGCAAAAGGCATTATTTCAGGAGGGTCAACGATGATGTTAAGTGTATCTGCAAAGGGAGCCAAATCTAGGAGAGTCTTGAAATATAACTCTGGAATTGACAACAGAGAAAGAATCAGCCATGAGTCATTTGAGATGATTGCTAACTTGGTTTCAGTAGAATTGGTTACCATTTCTGGTAATTCTACGGAAGGACTAGCCACTGGTACTTGACTAGGAGTATGAGTCCTGGAAGAACCATAGAAGAGGTTCCATCACAAAGCTGACTCATCCGCTGGAAGAGTCAAAGATCTTGATCAGACAAACTGTTTAGCAGCTGTTGGTACTGAGACTCAGAATTTGACATATTAGCTGAATGAGAAGGGGGATATCAAACTTATATGATAGCTACATTATGCACTCTGAAATTAATTGAACTCCAATTTTAGAGACTTTTTCTCAAAATTTATGGAATACACTTTCCAGAGAAGAATTAAGAATGATATAAGCCAAGAGGTTATGAGAAGAAAAACAACAAGGTCTAACATAAATGAGCATTCTTAATTGGGCCACAAAATGAACATCAACAGCATGAGTCTCCTGTTGAGAATGAGGAGAAAATAAGGAAAATGAGGACGCCAGACCAAGGATCCTGAATATGACAGTGGGACATATGCCCTGATGGGGGGAAACTAAATCCCAGGATTAATATCATCATGAGTAAATTGATCAGACCAGAATGATAGAAGATCATGGGGATCGCGCTCTGAGTAGGTGGTAGTGAGGAGGAAGAGGAAGAGAGCCACATGCCAAAGATCATCCTGAGCAGCATTGAGTACTGATGATTATACTCCGCTTGAGCATATGAAGTATTCAATCAAGTGTCCAAAGTGGTGTTCTCCTGCCCCAGTCCTTTTCTCGCTGGAAATTTAGGCAAGAGGGGGGATGTGTTGTGATTTTTGCCCATATTCCCAACCAGCTGATTACCAGGTATCTCTAGGGGATAATTTCCTAATGCAAGGTGAATTGGAAATCAGTTGAACCAAATTTTGGGGTATCTATGTTTGAGGAATTTTAGGTTATTTGCCTGGTTGGATTCATCAGGGATCAATCTGGATGAACGCTTAAGATCTCGTTGGGCAGAGTTGCTGATGAAATAGGGGCATCTGATAGTTGATTAACTATCAGGTGTACCAATTGGGATAAGTCAGGGTTCATCACCAGCCAACTGGGAATTTAAGGAGAAAGTTGCAAGGCGAGTGATGCTGCCTACAACTAGAGAATCAATCATTTGGTTCACAATCTGCCTCAATGGGTAACAAGTCCCATTACCTAAGCAGGTCGCTTGCAAAATATGGTTGGTTCCTTTGGATTGAAAGGAAATTATTAGGGACACGCTTTCCAACTCTTTATATTAAAGTCTTGAGGATACCCAATGATGGAATCCTAGCCAGTATGGGGAATACCATCGCTGCTGAGATGTAGATGGGTGATTTAATGGCAACGGCTGCTGTTTCATTGAGGAGGTGTCAACCAAGGGTTGGGCGCCAAATCCCCCACTATAAATTCTCTAGAATTCACTAATAAAGATATAGAAAATTTACCATATAATAATTTGTCAAATTATCACTTTTACTTAAGTATTAGCTTAGTAAACTTTATCAGCATCCATTTGTTCTATTCTTTTTCAGGGATATTATTGCTGTGTGCAATAATTGGGAGACTCTTTAAGTTAAAGAGTAAGGATCTGAATGGGGATCCTGAGAAGAAGTGGAATCAAATTGGGGATTTCTGCCAACTGTATGACAAAAAGAGAAACTGTAAATGGGGATTCAAGAGTAGATTGAGTTAGGCGGTATGAGGGAATGAATCTCTATTTTAAGACATCATAAGTATTTTGAGAGGCAATACTGGCCAAGCGTTGGACTGAGGTTTAAAAACTTCCATTCAACTACGGATAATAGTCACCATACTATTATCAAAAAATTACACCAATTATTATACAATGCAGAAAATTTCACAAAACCTGAACCTGTACAAATAATAAGTTTATAGGGGTTATTGGCCAAAAATAATTATATAACCTATAAGTTTTTACATCACTATAGTTGGCAACTTTGTGAGCAGCATAAATTATTTCTATTAATTTAGCTGGTTTTAAACAGAAGCCTTTTATTGATCATTATTATGAATAACTGTCCGTTCTTTTGTTATGTTCCCTCCATGAAGTTTTGTAACGCCATTTAAACTTCTTCTGGCTTGTCCTCTAACTCTCCTTTCACCATTTGTTTGAATAAGTAATTATCACAATCTTGTAAACAAAAAAAGCTGGCAGTCTGGATAATCCATCAGCATTTAGTTTTTTATCTGGAATAATGTTCTTTCTCATAATCATTCGCCTGAAATTTCAAGGCCTGTTGTGTTAGTCTCCCTTCAGGTTCTCTTAAGTTATGCAACCAACGGAGATATGCATGATCAGTTATAACCTTATAATGCATCCCTTGAATATAAACACAATTTTGCTTGCAAGCGTAGATAACTTCAAGACATTTATGATTAGTGACTGTATAATACCTTTTGGCCTTGGTTAAAAACAACTAACACTTACCACTGGTGCTCTTCACCTTGTTTGTCCACTTGACTCAGTATGGCACCTATTATTATAAATTATGCATCCGATTGTATAATAAATGGTCAGTAGAAATTTAATATATTTGAGTATTGGGCTTGTCATCAAGTATTGTCATAATTTGACAAATGCTCCTTGGGCATATTATTCCATCTAAACCCTTTTTTCAGATCCTTAAGCAGATGGAATAATGGATCTGCTATTTTTGCAAAGTCCTTAACAAAACGGCAATAATAACTGATCATTCCTAAAATGACTTGGATATCACAAACACTTTTGGCAATGACATCCGCTCAATAGCATCAATTTTTTGTTTTTGAGGCTTTAATCCATCCACATTTATAACAAAGCCCAAGTATTATAACTGCTCCTTAAAGAAAAATTACTTTTGGGACTTAATTTTAACATTTGCGGTGGCTAGCTTCTTGAATACTTCCTCTAAGTGTTGTAAATACTCTGTAAATGTTTGACTAAATACATTGATGTCATCTAGATAGACTAGAACACAGGATAATTTGAGTTCACATAAGATGGTATCCATAGCCTGTTGAAAAATTGCAGGAGCATTATACAAGCCTTGAGGCATCATTGTAGGTTGGTAAAGCCCTTGTGCCATTATTATGGCACTCTTCTCCTAGTCCTCAGGTGACATATTAATCTGCCAATACCCCAAGATGAGGTCCATCGCCAAAAGATTTTATCCCCGCCTAACTGATCCAATGCAACATCAATTCATGGCAAGGGGTAAAAGTCTAATTAATAATCTCATCAAGATAGTAATAGTCAGTTACAGTCCAATTTGGCCTATCCTTCTTTTTGACAATTAATATTGGACTAGCCCATGGTCTAGATGAAGGCACAAGCAATCCACGCTCCAACAACTTTTCTAAATTTTGAATACTACTGCCTTGGCCACACTGGATCTCTAATATACCTCATTCTAATCAGGGTTCTTCACCAGTGTCAATTTGATGGAATACATTTGCTGCGTACCCTAGATCATGGTCATTTTGTGTGAAAATAGTCCAATATCATTTAAATAAAGCCAATACTTCATTTTTCTGATATTTGGTTAATACTGATAATTATTCCTGAACAATTAACATATGAATGCTTCCAGCTGAGTCCATTAATCTCATTTCATTTAAATTCCCAACTTTATGAAAGGAATGGAGCTCAGTTATAGGTACTAACTGGGCAAATGCAACTACTTTACTTTACTTGATTACAAGCAGCGTTTTCCCCATATTGGCAAAATGGTACAAATTTCCCCATGACCAGGAATTGGGATTCCTGGAGCTACTTAAAACCAAATTCTCAATCTTCTCCAGGGAGCCTCAATATCAACATATAATTGCTCAGGAATTTTCAGTGTCAGTCTAGTATCAACTATTGTCTACATCCCTGAAAGTATGATTAATTCCTTTTTTACTTGGATTGAAATTCCTCAGTTTTATTCACGCATCTTATTAAGGCTGGATCAATTTCCTAACTAATTTATAACAAAAGGGAATGATAAAATCCTTATACATCACGTTTATAAAGCTATCTCTTCAATTGAGGGAGAATCCTTTTTTCTTTTTTTTTAGTACTAGATGGTCCCAACCCAAGGGGGGGATTCATCGATGTGGGAGAATCCTTTTTTCAATGATAGATTAATGGTCTCATATGGCCCAAGATTTTTAGAGTATTCTTTTCAAAGTCGCACTTTACTCCATATTTTTGCATGAAGTCACTACTGATGATAATAGCATAATTCTGATTGGGTAGCACAATCACTGGCTCAGACACAACTAGGGATCCAAAATGAAGGGGTAAGGCACTAAAAGCTTTACAGGAAGTAGTAGGGTTGGGCCCAGATGTACTGTACTGCTTTTTTTAGTACTAGTGGTGCCCAACCCAAAAGGGGATCCACTACGCATCTTTATTTGCAAATGGGCCAAACAAAGGGATTATCATAAATTAAAAAAATTCCTAATATAGCCCCTAGGTTATCAGCCTAGGAAACCATATCAGATGGCGAGGAGGCTTTGGGGAAACTTTTGTCCAACGCCCGCTTTAGCTGACAGACCATAGTGAGCAGCATTGGGGGGGAGCATCAGCGACATGGGGCATAAGGAGGTATAGTTGGGGGTTTTCTTTGTTTATGAGGCCGGTGGTGTCCATCGCCTTAACATATTGAGAAAGTTGATGCTCAGCAAAAACAATGAGAGCCAGCACACAAGTAAATGACTTGATGCGCTGGTGGGTTTCAGATAATTGGAGTCAAAAAGAGAAGTTTTTGCTGAATTGATGCAAGCATGGCTCGCACCAAAAGCAAGCTCCTCAATTTCATACTTCACATCGTCCTCAAAATCATGAGGAAATTGTGGATAGGAATACCCTTGACAAGGGGCTCCATTGCCCCATGGAGTTGCTGGCGGAGGAGGGAGTTGTACTGTACTGCTTTTGATGTGCTATATCTGGTGAAACCTATAAATATTTTACTAATTTGGTAGACACAATATTGATTGGTGCAACACTATCAATAGTAGCCCTACTTCTACTTAGTTAACCAACATGTCAGCATAAGTACACTCAGAGTATTAGGAAATGTTATTTACTAAATTTATAGCATTATCAGTTGCCAAATTCAAAGTGTGAATAATTTGAGCTGATATATCAGGAAATGAATCCTTGATGATAGCAATAGGAATCAAAATTTTAACGTCTATCAACTTCATATTTAGCACTTTGCCTTGATCTTCAGCATTTTAGGCCTTTTCCAACTGTTGACCAGCGTAGGGTTGAGCAACTTCTGATATGTTTTTGTGAAGATTGCATTCACTTTTGATTAAGTGATTGCATTGATATTTGGATCTGTGATCAGTTGGGAGAATAATAAAAAGGTACAGCTAAAAACAGGTCAGAGGTATCAATTTCGTCAAGCTTGTTTGATGGGCTGGGCAACCTGTGGATTTAGATCATTCCTCATCTAGACAACAGGTCCTTTTCCTGACTCCTCATAGGTATTGTTTTCCTAAACGTTCACCTGAACCTTTGGTTTCTTAGTCCAGCACTGGGCAGCGTAGTGTCCAGTATTTCCAAACCTGTTACAAGTGATACACAGTGCACTACTAGGACATTTCATACCATTGGGGGTTTTTCCCACACGATTGAGGAAATACATTTTGGGCTCAGTATTTTTTGTTATAATTGAATTAAAAGGCAGTTCTTGTCTTACACTTCAATTTGATGCATCAAAAAGTAGAGGCCAACTATTTCAGGAGCTCTACCATTTGATAAGTAGTATTATTATTGGTGAAGGTCAATGCCTTGGATTGGTGTAAATCCCAATAAAATTGGAGTACTGCCTTCATGACAATGTGAGTGTCAAAATTTCTCAGGTTGTTAGCTCCTGTCAGGATTTGCGCTTCTTCATAGAAATGGTCAATGAATTCTCCTAAGGTTTCAATTCTTTAAAATTGTATTCCCATGAATCCCTTCTTAAGGTTAGCAATTCATTCAGGGCTGCTGAATTCCTTCATAATCGCATTTTTCGCCTCATTATATGACCAATTTAACCCTTAAAAATTGAGTGATACCAAGTTTAGCCAACTGGTTTCTAAGCAAATTGATAATGATAACAGCTTTTTGTCAGTCACTGCAACTAAACATGGTCATTTCAAACAATCTGAAGAAAGCTGGGGCATTATCCTGATGAAAGGGTGGCAATTTCAGGGTGAGCCAAAATTCCTCAGTTTCCACAGGCTCGTTTGCAGGACGAGCAGCATGGCTAGCCATTCTAGCGCCAGTTGGTTTGTTGTCAGGGGTCATCACTGAAATGGTAGCATAGGCACTTGGCATATTTTGTGTAGGCTGAATGCTCACAATATTTCTTTCATCTTTGTATAGATCCTGGTCCCCAATCTCAGTTTCCACATGAACACAGGTACATTGATGTTTTTCCAATCCTTGTACTTGTTTCTGGAGCTGACCATATTTCTCTCATAATAGCTAATCTTTCCTAGACTCAGCTTGAAATGCTACTTTGAACAGGAATAGATCCTTCTCTACTTTGGAATTTTTCTGCTCTAACTCAAATATTTTCCCAAATAACTCATTATTAACTTCAGCAACAAGGTTGACATCTTCTTCTACCTTTGTAATGTGATTCTCCATTCTGGATAAACCAGCTGAGCTGTTGACATTTTAGTGGTCTGATTTACACTCCCCAGCTCATTCCATAGCCGCTGAATCTCACTCTGAACAGAAGACATGATGATATTTTTTATAAGACTCAATTACAGCCCCTGTAGTGAGAACCAAATTGTAACCTTTTGGGGTTAGTTTACAGCACAAATAGGTTGTAAACTTAATATAATCATTAGATGTATTGTGACAACTAGTAGGTTGAGTTTTTAACAATAAGTGGCAACAAATCCACTCTGGTCAACTGTATTTGAGAAAAAAAACTTTGGATTTATTTTCCATTCACTTTCAAATTAGAAATAATTATAATAATTATATCTCAGTTAAATTCTGTTTTTATTAGAGAATACTAGGGGTTTTTATAGGCAGAAGCCGGATAACTTTCCAGATAAACCTCTGAAATTCAACTGATTGGTCTCCTGAAACTTCTAACCCTTAGGATTAACATTCAATGATGGCGAATGATTTATCTTAGTTAATCCTCAGCAATGTAACCTTTCACAGACCAGCAACCATCCCCTTGTGTTAGGAACTGTACACAAATGGTATGGGGGCCGTGTTACCTGATTATGACTACTAGCTACTGCTGAAACAAGCATTAAAACGCTTCTGTAGCTTCATTAAAATGACATTAATCTTTTAGCTCCTCTGCTGTAACAATTAATTATAGCAATCTGACTATAGGCAATCATGCCTTCATCAAATTACCTAATTAAAATTGTCAGGGGTGATTCCCAACGAAACATTAATTGAAACCAATTGTCATATTTTATCCTTTGGTTAACTATGGCTAATAATTTAGTTGGCAACTATTGCCAAACAATAGATTGCTTTTAACAATCTTCAAAATTCTAATAAGCAAGTGAGATGGATAATGTGGTCAACCAAATTTCTAACAGCTATGCAAGCAGAGGACATGATTAGTGGAAATAGAACAATTTATTTACTTATTCACTACACTCTTAGGGAGAAGAGAATTAAGTTATACCTGCCATAGTTAGCACTGAAGAAGGAAAACAATTGATACAAGCGAGACCATAATACTTAACCTATTGACCAAAGGAAGATGTCACTTTCAGCTGATGTAAAGTTACCCCAAATACAATACTAAGTCCTATTTCACGTTTAGATCAGAAAGCAAGTGTGAATGATTTACATGGGTTCTATTATACAAGCTTTACAGAAGAGCTGACTATCATATTGGGTAACATCACTAACTATCCTATTAAGTGGATAAAGAAAGAGTTGTAACTAAGCATGATGATAAGTTTCACTTTAATTAAAGTAGTTCACGCGGTTAAAGAAGTTCATAAAATAGGACTTGGAAATTTAATGAAGAAAAAGAAGTTGTAAGAACTCCTGGATGTCTTTAAGGGCATTATAAAGTATCATGTAATTTCTGGTATAAGTAATGGAAACAAGGAGGAAGTAAGTAATATCAAAGGACTCAAGATGGTTACCCTCCCTGATCACAGATAAAGTTTGGTTCAACGCTGTGTAAGTTACAAACTTGCTCAGGCTGGTACTAAGAAGGTTTGTGATTAAGTATAAAGCGCTATATCATCAGCAATGAAATAACAAAGAATTTTATAAATGAATATGGATCATTATGTTTAGTTTTTCTTGTGTTTTGAGTTAAAGTTAATGCTTTGTCACTGGAAACAGAATCATTTGATTTTTTAAATATGTCCTGAGTTCATTCAACTCAAGTTTTTGGGACTACAATCAATTATAGTCTTTTGTTATTGGCTAAATTGGGCTAAGTGCCTCAACTAAATGACCATGTCCCCTCTCTATTTTACTTTATAGTTGTTTTTGTCCAATAAATCTCTCAGTTGGTTGTCCATCCATATTATAAAGAGCTATTTACTGGCTTTACTTACAATTATCATATAGTACCTTTTTCTGGACTAGCTGTTTACCTCCTCAAGGAGGTATTCTATTTTATTTTTATTAGTCATGAAGATATTATAAAACAAATGGGGAGGGTCAGTTGGCAGGGCCTCGCGCCTTTGCAATGATCTGCCCTTTCCATTGTGACACCCACCTTGAGATTCACCCCTGAACTGTGATCAGATCTGCACCTGATCACCCTTATTGGGAGCATGTCAAAATTTGGCTGCGCCATATGCCCCTTGTGCTTTAAATTGGATCATTTGAAGTGAAAGCGCCCCATGGCTTCCACCTCCGCTGCTTGTGCCCCTCCTCCTTCTGGCATCTGGACAGCTTCTGCCTCGCCCAAATTTTTAAGTGGGGCGCAATCCTCCCACCCCTACTTTGGCTAATTCTGGTGCTGCTTCCAAAGAAGCAGCCAATCAAAATTTAAATATTTTTAAATTTATCAGAATTACAGAATCCTGAGCTGATGGCTGAGACAGTTTTGACTGGGCTGTTGTGGTCAACTTTTCACAGCTAATCAGGATCTGCCACTTCACTGACACCAGTGGCTGGCCTGGCATTAGCTGATTTAAATCCATTTGAAGCGCTCAAATGGATTGATGATATGGATCAGCCTTACAATGTTAAGCCTAATTTCGCCTTGTTGGAATTTTTTGTAAATCCTCCTGATTCACATCCCCGCCATATTTGATCTAAAAAGGTTTCCCTGCTTATAAAAATATAAACAAAATGGCAGTAGAAGCAGCAGCTGCTCCTACCAACACCCTCCTCTGCCAACATCTTCATGGGGCGATGGAACCCCTTGTTAAGGGTATTCCCATCCCAAATTTTCCTCATGAATTTGATGAGGATGCAAAATACAAAATTGAGGATCTCACTTTTGGTGTGAGCCATGCCTGCATTGATGCAGCAAAAACCTCTCTTTTTGACCACAATTATCCCCAAATTTGCCAGTGCATCAAGTCTTTCACTTGTGTGCCTGCTCTCATCACTTTTGCTAAGCATCAACTTTCTCAATATGTTGAGGCTTTGGACACCGCTGGCCTCATCAATGAAGAAAACCCACAATTATACCCCCTTATACCTTAAGTCGCTGATGCCCTAACCCCTATGTTGTCTGCCATGGTCCGCCAGCTAAAGCAGGCGCCCAAAAAAGTTTTCCCAAAGCTTCCTCACATTCTGATATGGCTTCCTAGGCTGATAACTTAGGGCTATATTAGAAATTTGTTATTTCAATAATCCCTTTACTTGGCTCGTTTGCAAATAAAGATGCATGGCTGCTCCCCCTTTTGGGTTGAGCATTACTATTGCTAAGAAAAGATACTATAAAATTAATGGTACATTCCTTTAATATTTTTAATAGTTATTTCCTTGAAGAGTAGTGGTTGGATCCTTATTTCTTCAAGGTATCTGAGTTATAGACAATCTCCTTACAAACTTTACAGTACATATTAAATTGACTATGCATTTTTCAAATGATAAGTCCATAAAATGGCAACAGCTCAACTATCCCCTTCAAGTCTAAGCTGTAAGACCAATCAAGATCCAAAGATGAAGTTATTGCAAAGGAACTAAAGCACCTCACCTAATATGGCTTGAACAGATCATCAAAGAGTTCTTTAGCTTTTATGTTTTTAATGTGCAAGGAGGATGGAACACGCTATGTGGTATGGACTACCGCTAATTTAATTAAGTTACATAAAAGATTAATATTATTACCTCAAACTAATGATGCTCTGAAGTTACTTGGAGGACCAAAGTATTTTTTTACAATAGCCTAGTCAGTGGCTACTAACAGATGGAACTTGTAAATTTAAAGACCAATGGAAGTTGTTGAATATTTGTTGACTAGATTCCATGTTCCATGAATCAGGTTTGTGTTATAATCTTTTGATATTAGGGTCTACCAAAGTTTTAAGGTAAATTTTATATAGCTGAATAACCCCTTACTTGATCCTTATCTTAAAAATTGGCTTCTCGCCATAATCACTAAATCACTATAGTTGATGGTCTTCACAACACATGATCTGATGGTCGTGAACAAACTAATTCTGCTATAAGTATTTATGATACTAAAAGTAAAATATTGTTTTTTCTGAAGAAAAAATATTTCTTTTTTTATAATATTGTGAAAGTAGTTTTCTATACCAAAGATAAGTATACTTACTGCATAGACTAATTTACAGCAAGCTACAGCATTTTAGAGAAGTTGGATTGAGCCAACTTCCAACCTGTGAAAGTATTGCATAAAGGGACTATGAGCTACAAAAATTTATGCTTTCTACAGGGGCTGTAGTAGCATAAGAAAGAGGCAATAAACACTACATTGGATATGACTCACAAGGAGATAAGGCAATAAATTTCTTTAGTCAAATTCTAGGTGAAAACTTTTTACTCCTAATAATTAGTATTAGAGGAAGTTAAATTCTGATATCATGTTTGTTTCAAGATTTTTACAACTTGTACATTCACTGTGAAGAAGATAAGGCAGATTGGAAAGATGTTACTATGGGCATTTATCAGTTTAGTCCCAAACAAACTGGCCTAGTATCCGCCTTATTTTTATCATCACAATATCAAGATTATGTCATTCAATACTATTGCATTTTATACTTATAGCCATAGTCAAAAACTCCAACAAGCTAGTAATATAGCCCGATGTGTCAATAAAATTACCATGTATCTCAAAACCACTGTGCAGAGTTCCCAATTGACCATTTTTCGCCATCAACCCTGATTATGGAAATGTTCAACAAAAATCAGCAAAATGTGGAAGCACTGAAAAAACTTTGTAAGGCAACTTGAATCAGTTTCCAGGTGTATGTCAGGTTATTAGCAAAATTTATACTCTTAGCGTGCAGATTTCTTAACATTTTGATGAACTTAATGATCAATCAAATTAGAAAATTTTGTCTTTAGAATATCATGCCATGGACCACCAAGAAGTCACCACTAAATGTATTTAGGGCATGACTTAATTCATATATAAAAGTTTGGTACAACCTTGTTACCCCAGTGGATGCTAATCACTAGGCTGAGGTTGTCAAAGAACTCAAACATTAACACAACATGAGATGTGTAACGTTGGGTTGAACCAATCATTACATCTTGATTCAAGATTCAGATTTCTGAACCCAAGTCAAAAAGCTTTTGCGTTTTAAGCTAAGGTTGGGCTTGACTCTGGGCTGTTCCCCTCCCAAGCCATTCTTTAGGCTTATAAGCTTATAAGAATGGTGCGGGAAAGGCTTCCCTGTAAGGGCGACTTTAATGGTAGAGCCATCACATTTTCTGAACTTCATTAAGAATTCTCACTGTTCCACCCTTACATGTATTTCTCTTGTGGCTTATGAGGCCACCCTTAACTTTCTTTACATGGCGTTCCATAGCGCATCAAGCTGTTATGTCAACAAAAACTTGGGTTTTGGGATTATTTTACCAATTAATCTTTTTTCCTAAGTGTGCTTGCGGCGCCAAATTATTGAGATTCTGTTTGTTCACAAAACTTTTATTTGACAATAATGAAAAATTTTAATTCAAGGGTTTGCAACCTCACTTACCTGTTTTAGCTTGTTTTCTTTGCATCAAGTTTCCTTAATTAAAAGATAAATGTTTAGTTGCATAAGGCACTAACATTTACCTTTGTAATTCTAGGGGAGCAATCCCTCTGCTTAAACTGGGAATTTTTCCCATTTCCTAATAAAAAGGATCCAAAAATGGCAGCTTTAACTCACGTCACACAGGGCAACCATGCCCATTTGGTAGATGAGCGCTGGGTAACAGCTCTCCTTCTGAAGCTTCCTTCCCTGTCCCCGCGCTTGCGTCTGCATAATTAGTTTGGTAAATCAAGGAAATTTGCGCAGAAATCATCAGTAATTTTCATCCCCACGAGCTGGAAGAACTTTATGAAGTCAATGGCGCCAAGTCCCCAAAATCGAAGTTGAAATGTCTTATAACCTCAGTAATTTAGCCCAATGGGGTGCACATTTGGGAGATGAAAATTTAAGTGGCGAAACTTTGGCAACACTTGACAATGGCATCAGGTCATTGAAAAATTTCAATGGCTCAAAACTTGTTCAAAAATCTATGAGGACAAAGCTCTGTTGGGCGCGTAACCCATAGTTGGAATGGGACAAACAATAAATTCTTGGTCAAAATTGCTGATGGCATCAAGCCATTGAGCAGTATGATTGCTGACTCCAAACTTCCCTTGAAATCGTTGGGGACAAATCCCAATAGCATTTACTTTCATTGGGGACTGTTGCCAATAGCTTAAAACCCCCATTTAGAAATTTTAAATTGTTGATTGGTGGTCCACACTTAGCTGTCCAAACGCCCCAGCAACTGGGCATGGGCAGGTTGGTCATCCCAAACCCATTTCTGACCCATTGGGACTTCCCCTATGTGGGGTGGCCCTGGAGGATTTACGTTGCCCATCAGGCTAGATGCTGTCATGCTAACCATCATAAATTTAGTAAAGCCTTGGGGAAGTCATTCACAGGTGAACCAATAGCAATTTAGCTTTCCACCTATTCCTTTAATGTTCAGATCAAAGCCATTATTTCCCAGTCCCTCAAAAATTTGCTGGGTTAGGTCAAAATTTGAGGGTACCAATCCCATGCTTTGACAAGTTTTCCCGAAATTGAACACTATTTAATCTGTTGCATTGCACCAAGGAAATTGTTGTTCAATTTCTTTATTTAACTTTTCAGTAAAAAATCCCTCTACTCAATTCCAGTTTTTATTATGTTTAAATATAAATTACCCTTCTCAAATATATTCCAACATTCCATGGGCCCCGTGGCCATGTTTACCTGGTAAGTTTGTTGCTAGGTGCTTATACATGGCTATGGCTCATGGGCGCTCAGTGATGAAATCTCTTCCTGTTTTCATAACAGTCATGCAAGTAGAAGTGCCACTGGCATTTATTATCATTTGTGTGCTTTGGCACTTAAACTGGCAGGTTGGTCTAAAATTAACTTGCTGTCTTCCTGACATAATTGACCAGCCATTATTCTTAACCATTTCCGCCCTTCTCGTTGAGATGAGCATAGCAGTGGCCCTTTTCTCTCAGCTAAATTAGGTTGTGAAGTTCTACTATGGCCTTATTAGCCTATTATTTCTTGAATTTCCTAAGCCCATCTAAAAAATGGGATGTTCATTCTAGGAGCCGATGAGGTGGCCTTGGTGTCAAATCCCAGCTCTGAATCATTGTCCATATCAATTTCAATAGTTGCCATGGCCCATGTGTCCATGTCAGTATATTCTGGAATTCTGACTTATGAAGTATCTACTCCTGTCATGAACCTTGTGGTTTCCCCCAATCCTAGTACAATCTCTTCCTTATCTACAGACTCAACTATAGCTGCTAATAAAGAGAATTTTGCTTACTTTTTATTGCCCATGAAGATTAGTATTAGAGCTCACCACATATCCTTTGAGGCCATGGTGGACACTGGAGCAACGGGTAATTTTATGAGTGTAGAGCCAGCCCACCAGTTGGAACTTGACTTGGACTTGGGTCCTACAGTGATGGTCGCTTCATTGGCCTCCCAGCTCTCATACCTAATTTGACGCCCAGTACCTTTCTCTGTTCACTAGTTTAGATTTGTGATTGGTTCTCCACAATGCTGATCTTGATGTTTCCTGTAATCTTAGGGGTGGGCTGATGGCGTTGACAGCATGTTAAAATTCACCTTGAGCCTAATATGTTGTCATTTACTAATGACTAGACGGAAGGTGAGTTTCCTTTAGTGCATACTCTCACAAAAACTTAAGGCAACAGTTCAATCACTTCCCTTGTTTCCCCTGCGGGTCTCCCATCAGATTTCCTTGAGGCCTTAATGGGATATCAAAGTATCTTAATTCTGAGAAGGTGGACTGTATCACACTCATACTAAACTTGATTTAGGGTTTAGAATAATGGTGCAGGTGGTGAATATTAACTGTCCTTTTCACCCACATACAGTGGAGGAGGAGGCTGCTCTCAATGCATGGCTGGATGACATGCTTAGAATGATGGTTGTTTAAAGAGACATCACCATTTGCTTCTCCCATTGTTTTTGCCAAGAAGGCCAATGGTTTCCTTCATCCCTGCGTGGATTATGATCGCTCAAATAAAATCACAGTTCATGATCCCTACCCTTTGCCACTGGAGCAGACTATTGGTAAAGCAAATTCTAAGTCACATGTGTTCTCTAAACTTGATCTTATTAATGTCTTAAAACAAATTTGGGTGATGGAAGGTCAGGAATGGCTTACCGCTATCCAAACAAAAAGGTCTTTTCTAATTTTGGTAATGCCATTTGGGTTAAATAATGAACCGTCCACATTCCAAAGAATGATTGATAGTGCATTGGGTGATCTCTTATTCACCTGCGCGGTAGCTTATATTGATGGTATCTTGGTAAACTCCCCAACTCCTGAACAACATGCAAAAGTCTTGGAAGCAGTTGTGGTGGCCTTACATAAGGTGGGCCTATTTGTTAAGCCTTCAAAATGCGAGATTTATTGGGAGGAAGTCACAATTTTAGGCAATCTCGTCTTAGAGAATGGGTACTCCATCCCTCCTAATAAGATGGACGCTATCCGCAAGTGGCCCACTCCAATGTCCCATAAGCAATTAAGCAGCTCCTTGGGCATTATAATTTCTTAAAAATTATCACTGCCTTATCCCAGTTAGCTGCCCCACTTCATCCACTCATGGGTAATAATGTCCCCTTTTGTTGGACGCCTGAGTGCCAGCAGGCGTTTGAGTCAATTAAAGAGGCGTTTTTGTCTCCCCCTATCCTGAAACATGCAGACCCCTCTAAGCCCTATGCCATAGCATGTGATGCGTCATATGTTGTGGTGAGGGCTGTATTGCTTCAGAAGCATGAGGGGTTAGTGAACCCCATCGCCTACTTTTCCCGCAAGTTCTCTTATATGAAGCAGTCTTTGGCCATCTATGATAAGGAGCTGGCAGCCGTGGCATGGGCCCTGATCCACTGGCGGTATCTTTTGCAGAGCACTAAACAAGAGTTAACAGTGTGATCAGATCATCAAGCCCTTCTCTACTTCTGCAAACCACAGAAGTTGGCAAAAAGGCAAGCTCAAACCTACCAGAATTTTTGTAGCTTTAACTTCAAATATGAGTTTGTGAAAGGAGCGTTGAATGTTCTTCCCAACTTCTTAAGTTGTAACCCCGCACATTGCCCTGTAGATCCAGATGAGGCGGATCTGTTTACCATTATCCCTCCCACCCAAATCTTATCCATTATCCCTCTAAGGGTTTCAACAGTGGACTTAGCTCCTGATGCATCCCTAATCTCCTGAGTTTTGGCAGCTCAAGTGGCCTGTGCCAAAGGGGTGGACCTTTTGGAGCAGTTGTCTCCTTCTTCGTCTAAACATTCCTTGTATTCCCTAGGTGAGGGCCTTATCCACTTTTAGTCAATGGTTTAGGTTCCTCCCCTTCTTCAAGCCAAAGTGATTCAGGATCACCATGATTATCCTGCAGTTGGCCACCCTCAGGAACAAGAAGTGCCTTAATTTGATCGAGCATACCTATAACTGGGCAGATTTGTCAAAAGATGTACTGGCATGAATTTCAGATTACATCACTTGTGCTCATGCCAAGTCAGAGGTCAGGAAAGAATGGCCTTCTTAATCCCATTAACAAGCAGAGGGTCCATAGACATTGGTGTCCATGTAATTTATTGTCAAACTTCTCAGTTCCAACGGGTTTACCATGGTGATGGTGGTGGTCAACCATTTCACAAAATTTTCCCTCCTTATCCCGTGCTCCTCTGCTATAAATTCTGAGGATACTGCTCAACTTTTTGTGTGCCATGTGCTCTCAATGTTTGGCCTCTCACAGGAAATTGTTAGAAACTGGGGGCCTCAATTCACAGCGTGATTCTGGAATTAGCTCTTGGCAAATTTGAAGGTTACACCCTATTGTTCTACCACATACCATCCCCAATCCAATGGCCATACTGAATGGGTAAATCAGATCCTTGAGAAGTATCTGCGCTGTTACGGGGCTGCTGCTCAGGATATCTGGGCTGATGACCTCCCCCTTGCTCAGTTTGCATATAATAATGGAGCGCATGCCTCCACTGGATTTTCTCCATATGAAGTGACCTTGAGGTACAACCCCTCATTCTCATTTGGTCTGTGCCTTAGCCTAGAGGTATCAGCTACTGCCAATCATGCCCAACATATCCGGACAACGCAGTCCCTAGTTTGGTAGCATCTCACTAAGGCCATAAGTGACTATAAATGGTTTGCAGATCAGAAGTGGCTCCCAACTCATTCTATCAAGGTCAGTTCATATGTCATGCTCAATATGTGCCATTTACAGATGCAGGTGCCTCACGTAAGTTTGCAAGCAAAATATTGGGTCCCCACTTGGTGGAGGAAGATTTAGGGAATAATGCTTTCTGGTTAAAATTGCCACCCCACTGGAAGCAACACCCAGTTTTCAATGTATCTCAGTTATCTCCATTCATGGGTGTGACGGTTGAGGTCTATCCTCAGCATCACATTGCATGATCTTTGGTAAGACAGGGCAGGCTGTGTCTGTATGTATGGAGGAGGAGGGGGCGTTGGTTCTGGCAAGGACGCCTAAGGGGCCGGAGCTTGGAGTAGGCCAAGGAGCAAGATGGGCGTCCAAGTCGGAACAAAATGGGAAATGAGAAAAATGGGTAGTTTCGAGATTTGATTTGGATTTGAATTGAGAATGGAATGAAATGGGTGCTTGGGAGTTTCGCGGTTCAATCGGGATTTGAAATGGAACTGGCGCGGAACTGTTGAGGATTGGAACTGGCATGGAATCATTGAGTAAAGATTCCGCGATCCTGCTGTAAAGTTTACACCAAACATCATTCAAGTTGGCACCATAAGCTTATATTATAAATTATTTTAGCTTTTAGCCTGTGTATATAGGGAAGGAACTGGGAGCTGGAGGCTTCTCAGTTCTGTTTTCTATCAACTTGGCTAAATATCAAATA
>JAKSZP010004457.1:0-65662 GCA_022478985.1 Massospora cicadina
TACAAGGAAGGTTGGTTGAGAGTGAGTTGAAAGAGATGAACAAAGTTTTCGCTTTGTTCCATCTGGTGCACGCGGTGTGCACAATTTTTTGCCCTTGGGGAGGGCAATTTCCACACAGACTTTTGCTGCGGCATCAGCTTCATCAGCTGTTTCAAAACCAATATTGATACAGCTGCAGCCCATGTTGTTGGTGGCTACATACACCACGTGAGGAAAAAGTTGGGCTGTGCCTCACATGTTTTCTCCCACAGGGTTGGTGACTCATCCCCAAGGAAGAGTCTGATCCCATGCTCCACCTTTGACAAGGGTTGGTTGAACTGAATGTACATATATTGCGCATGCTTTACAGTTAATATTATAAACCCAGATGGTGTCTGAGTTTGCAATTTCTTTGCGGATTGGGTTCCTGGTCCCCCTCCAGGGCGTTTCTTGCCCTTAGTTGCACCATTAAGCGCACCACTCGCTGCGACGCTCACCCATGTTGTATTATTTTTATTGATAAAGTCGCCCATCTCTCCTGTGTGTGATTATCCAAATTTGCTGTTTAGATCGAATTGTAGTAATTAAAGTGATCGTTATGAGAAAGAAAAGCATTCATTGACTAGAAAATCTTTTTTAATAAGGAGCATTTGGATGGCTTTAGTTTCAATGAGTCTTGCTTTAATTGTTGAAAACCATATATAAGGTGATTTATACTAACTGTGAAAGCTTGCAAAAATATTTTTATGACGTCAAGTCTAATTAACACAAGGTTCATTTAAAGTCCCTTAATAGCCATCCATTGCTCTTTGAAAGGTAGCAGGAAGGTTATATAGCTTTGAGGTATCCCCATAAGTTCAATCAGCCCTCACAAGAGACAGGATCACATTTTAATGATTTTAAATAATTTGTGAACCTTCCAGTACCCACTGGAAAACACCATTACAAAAGGATAATTTGGTCCTGAGATTTGATGTTGAGAGTCGTCTATGCAAAGGAAAAGGGTAAATATCCTTTTGAGTGATGGAAATTAAACTAGAAGAACCTAACACAACCCAAGACCAAAATCCTTTTTGAGGATTAATAGCAGAATGGAAGCCCGTGGGCTACTAGATGATACCAGTAGTCAGGTATCTAATAGTTATTTTAATCTGAAATCCACTTTGTCCTCTTTTACTTTAGATTTTAATAGTCTCAAGATTTAAAAATGCAATTTTCAGTATTAATTAATGGATAACTATAGACATCTCTCCTATAATCACCATGTCCCTTAAAAAAGACACCTTTGTGATGTTCTTATAGGGCTTCTATATTTTTACGTTGATCTAGAGTAAGGGTGTTGTCAAGAGAACAGGAGGTTCTTGTAGATACTATGCACGCCATGAATCTGCACCCCAACCTTAATTCACTTATGACCTAATTTTCTGGTTCCACACAAACCATTGGAAACTAAAATAATAATTTCTAAAATTACCTAAGATAAAAACCTCCTCAAATCTACAATAAAATTAAGTTCAACAGATTTTGAGTTGACTTACATTATAATTATAACGTTTATTTTATTACACAATATTTTAGTTAATATGTCCAACTATTCAAAATCCTCTCAGCAGACTTCTGGCCTTGAAAACAATAGTTTATTATGCACCATATGCACACATTGCCACGGAAACCCCAAAGATAGCCTTTTTACAGCAGTGTTTCTAACTTTAATTTTAACTAGGAAAATATGATAGGTGGGTAAAAATTAAAAAATTGTAGAGTTCCAACATAGTTTAATCCATTTTTATTTAATTAGAACATGTTTTGAAATGAGAGATGAGAGCATGTCACAGGATATCAAGAGGCTGAACTGTTAAGATACCCATAAAAATGGAGAAATACTTTTACATGTGTGGTCTAGAATACTGGGACAGTCAAAGCAATATTAATAGGAAGTTGGTGTGTCTATATATCCTATCATGAGTTGGGGAATATGAAATTGGACTTAAGAGTCCACCATATCTTTATATTGTGGAGATATAGCAGATTGTGGACGTATAGAGTGAAATTCATTCTTAACATTATTAGTAACAGGCGGTAGTTTAGTTTTGAGCCAAAATTTGGTATTTTATCTAAAAGATAGAGGTAGGATACTCAATGAGACATATAAGTTTTTAGATCCCTTGTTTTTTTAAAAAAAGATAATCAGATAGTCTTTGTATGCAATGACCCAAAAAGAAGTAAGCTTTATAATTAATCATACAATTAAGGTCTTCTATTAGTTGAATCCACTGAGTAATTTATAAATACTTTTTTCTAAGGTTATAGAGGGAGCCTTGATCAGAAGCTTCCCAAACTTAAGGGGCAATGGTTAAAAAGCACCAATAGCTTTAGTGGGCTGAGCTCCTGCTGTTATATATTCAGCCTCGTGGATTAAATTAGAAACCATTATAGTTTTTTGAATAGTCATGAGGAAATATAGATAATTTAGCGTTGGTATCAAATATGGCCAGAACTTTAACTTTGTGGATGACCACTTCTACTCATATGACAAGAGATTCTTAAAGTGAATCATGTGTTAGAAGATAGTTAGAAGGAACGTGAGTAAGGCAAACTGAGGTTTTTGTTTAGGATAAACTTGAGGTTTTCAATTTTTTATAGGTTTTGTTATTATAAAGACTAGCTTTTGCTAGCGGAGCTGACTGTATTAATTTTTTTCTGGTGATTGTCCAATATAAGTTTAAGAAACTTTAAGTCTTTGCTTTTTTCTTTCTGATTACTATCACTTTTAGTAATACGATTTGATTCAAACAGCATAATTTGATAATCAACACCAGGTGAGATAAGTATGTACAATAAAGTAAAGAGCTGGGCGAATGCAGTAAAGGGCAACAGACCTGGACCTGCACCACCCAAAGATACCAAGCGCACAGGTACAAACGAAAATCTCAGCAAAAATAAAAAACCTGAGGTGGCGCCCCCTGCAGGTTTCATTTATTTTTTGGTAAAATACTTCAGCTATTTGGAAGTATCCCAGTTGCAACCATTGTCATCAGTGGAACACGGGATATGAGTTTTCCTGGGTGTAGAAACACCGACAATGTGAGAAAAGTTCAGCAAAGGCTAAAATTTTTTTCCTGCACGCGGTGTACTTAAGAACCCATACTATCCACAGAGGTTGGGTAGATCTTGGGCTCAAAACCGCGGAAGAAGTGAATGAAGCAGCAAAGGTCAGAGTGGTACTTGACCTTCCTGATGGACAGTAATTGGTCCTGACCAAATGCACCCATTGGACTGAATCCAAAGACATTTTCATAATTTTTGACTATCTTCTGACCACACTGGTGCACACAGTAGTCAAAAGGCATCTCCAAGAAGGCTTGGAAGCCTACGGAGAAATTAAACAATTTGAAATGCAAAGATTCCAGCCGATTTTGACCCTTAGCATGGGGAAGGCAATAGCAATAATTTCAGCGAACCAGGATGTAGTAGAGGATATTACAAAAATCCACCCACATCACATCCTTCACCATTGATGGGGAAAAATCCCAGCTGTTCTGCGCAACAGTGGAAAGCGCACCCCCCATTATGCAACCACTGCCAGGCCTTTGGGAACAAGATCCACGCTTGCCCCATAAAAGAAGGCCTGAGAGAAATGGAATTCTGTGAGGAGGAAATGTCAAAGATGACTCAGAGTACGCCAAAATCACAGATACTACACAAGCCTTCAACTGGGGAGAACACAGGCAATATAAAATAATTGACCCTATTTCCCCAAAAGAATGAAAAATGGCTAAACAAGCTCGCAAGCTGGCCGCAGCCAAGGTAAAGGCAAAGGCCTCAGCGGAATCAACCATATCACTAGAGCAGATCTGGGAAGACATGGAGGAATTTGAGTCCATGAATTAAATCAGATCCCGCGGAAAACCATACACCCAATCCAACCAGATTTAATTCAATGGAACCTGATTTGAAAATGAATGCAACAAAATTGGGGTTCAGCGCACCCCCAGAAATTGCAGAATTTAACCCAATTGGGAAGGAAAATTGACAATGGAATGTGCAAGAAAATCATGTGGCCAATAAAAACCCACAAGTGCATTGCAATAACATATTGAAACCAAAAAAAGCCAAGAGAGGAGAGAAAACTGCTTTGATGAAAGGGGCAGAATACACCCCAACTACTACTCATAGTTATGCTCTCCACAGCAGAGGTGCAGTGGAGAGCAATGTGAGCAAGGGAGTAGGGCCGGAAGGCCCTGCTAACCGCTCCTGAGGCACATTGGGCGTCTCAGTAGAGATAGGGATGCTGAAGATAGCGGAATTAAGGCCTCAACGTCCTGGGCCAAGAAGTTGAGTCTCCTACAAAACCCACCTGTGGATATCCTGGCAGTGCAGGAAACCCACTGTCCACAGGGATAGGAGGAGGCATGGGAAAAATGCTCCTCTCAACAATATTGTTTTGGTCACTTCACTGTGGGGTGATAGTATGCGTGAACCGAAAACTTTAAATTTATTAATAAATTTTTTTTCCTGGATGGCTGTGTACTCGCTGTAACTTTCTCATGGCACATTGAAGTGCACACAATAGCCAGTGTGTACACCCCAAACAGTGCAAATGACTGAAGAGAATTTCTCACAGTCCTAACACAACTAAATCTACCAGCAAATACTTTTATAATGGGAGACATGAACTGCTGGATTAACCCAGAGATGGACTGATGGCCATACACAACAGAGATACCACAAGGGCAAGTTGAACTCCGAGTACTAAAGGCCACCCTGGGACTATATGATCCACTGCCAAAAAGGCAATCCCTGTTACAAAACATGACACGCCCACATGTACACAATGGTACACTTGTCTCTATGTCGAGGATAGAACTAATACTCGCTCCAATAATTTTCTGTCACCAAATCAAAAAATTAAAACTGCAAAAATCAAATTCTCCGACCATCAGCTTGTTTCAGTGTCTTACAAACTGGTGGAGCCAAGTACTCAAGCACCCAGATGGTGCAGAATACGCCCAGAAAGTTTAGCTGACTCAGAATTTCAATCCTGAATGGAGGAAATATCCTCAACCCAGGATTTTCAAACACCTTTTTGCTCAGACCCACTAACCACCTGGGAAAATTTCAAAAAATTAACAACCCAACAAATTAAACATACATCATCTAGAAGACACAGGGCAGTTTCAGCCATTATCAAACACACATTGGCTGAAATTGACCATCTAGAAAACAACGTACCAAGAATGGGATAAAGCCATGGATGAGGTTACAAATGGGCGGAGGTTTCTGATCAGCTAAACACCCTGATCCACAAACACTAACACCGAATTGGAGTCCAATATAAAGGCAAAAACATAGGAGATGGAGAAACTTGCTTGAGCTACTTTTTCTGCTGATTCCACACCCAGAAAATATGATAGCTTGTACACAGGTCCATTGACTGGACAAATCCTTAGAAGAAACACCCAAAGAAGTTGTGACCAAAGTGCACAGGTTTTATATGAAATTGTATAAATCTGAGCCAGTCAAACCAGAAAAAAACAAAACAATTTAGAAGCACACATATTGACACTGCAGTCCAAAATAACAATTCAATTAATCTAATATCATGCGAGGAATTATGAGAAGTAGTACGCAGTGCACCAAGAGGTAAATGCCCTGGACCTGATGGGATTCCCTATAAATTCCATATAGAATATTTTACTAACATCTTGGGGGTGGAAGGCGAGTCAGTAAGGGCATATGGCTACCAACCTGAAGGTTGCGGGTTTGATTCCCACCCTTTGCACATTGATCAGGGTGCCAGTCAAAGGAAGCTATTGGTGGTTAGTAGGTCTAATAACACGAAAACCTTACCCATGACGTAACCAGAAAAATTTGAGTCCCGATCAGGAGGTGGAAAAACTTTCTTCGACGGAGTTGACCCTGTTCAGGTTTCATGTCGTTTCTTTCTTTCGGTAATGCCTGTCCCCTGGTTGGCTTGCCTCAGTTAAATAAAAATATTTTACTAACATCTCTAACATTCTTCTAGCTTCAATGAACAAGTGTATTATTGAAACATGCCTCCTGCCTGGAGGCAAAGAAGCCTACACAGTGACTTTAATCAAATAAGGGAGACAGATTAGACCTATCCAATCGGCGCCCAATTTCCCTAACCAACACAGATACAAAAATTTTCACAAAAATTATGGCTAAACGACTAGGAGAAATTGCAACTGATGCGATATCCCCATCACAATATGGCTTTGTTCCAAGAAGATCCATAAGGATAACATCCACACAGTTTAAAATGTTTGCCAGTCCAAAACCTCTGTAGCACTTGTCTTTTTAGACCAATAAAAAGCATATGAAAGGGTGAACTGGACCTATCTTAGGGCTTAACTTCAAAAATTCAAGATTCCAAATAGATTTATAAACTGGGTAATGTTGTTTACAAAGTCTGCAACCATGGCTGTGCAGGGAGCAGGCTTTTAACCAACCCAGTTATCCCACAGAGAGGACTAAAACAAGAAGACCCTTTAGGCCCTCTATTCTACAACTTTATCATAGACCCCCTAATCCGAAATACAAACACACTGCTCAAAGGAATCAACGTCAAAGGTCAACCACCAGTCAAAATGATAGCCTTCGCTGATGATTGTGTGGTGGGCATATCCAACAATCAGGACGCTTTCAGAATTGAGAAGATAATACAAGACTATTCAGCCATAAGTAACTCATCACTTAACACTGAGAAAACGGAAATTATACTCCTGGGGAAATATCAGACCCATTGGACGCCATCTACCATGGGTCAACAAACTAATACATCAAGACTCCTGACCAGACATAGGAGGCGAAAATTAGCAACGACCTCACTGAAACTTCCATTCATCACCAAGCCAACAGCTGGCTCTGTTCGTCACTTGGGAGTATGGTTGGAAGCAGGAGGTTACGCTAACTACATGATGGAAATTCAATTATTAGACAAAAAAACAAAACGCATTGCCTCCTTACCTTGGACACCAAACAGGTCTAACAGGAAGGGTCACGGTAGCCAACTCTATGATTCTATCAATCATATGGTTCACAGCCCATGCAATTGCATTCTCACCATCCTTCTTCAACACAATACACGCCCTATTACAAGGATGTCTATGAACCAACCACAACCCCCCTGTACGCCTCAAAACCCTATTCGTCTCTAGAAGGAATGGAGGTATGGGGCTTACTAATTACGTAGATCAAGCAACCCAAATACTGGGATCCTG
Organism: Massospora cicadina; assembly: GCA_022478985.1. Classification (NCBI taxonomy): domain Eukaryota; kingdom Fungi; phylum Entomophthoromycota; class Entomophthoromycetes; order Entomophthorales; family Entomophthoraceae; genus Massospora; species Massospora cicadina. The sequence continues at coordinate 7,224 of JAKSZP010004457.1, forward strand.
AATAGCTCAGGTGACTATCCCAGATCTTCCAGATACACAATGGGCCAGAACAGCAAGATATAACTTCACATGTGCACTCCAATTATGAAACCCAGATCACCTGAACACATTAATCAAATATCTGGCATCCCACCCCACAGCTGCAGGACCACACGGCACTCCTAAACATTTCAAATGAATACTCCTAGCCATGAGAAGAGCAACATGGCAGATTCACATAAACGGCCAAACAAGTCACCGAGGACGCCCAAAGCTAACTAACAGTCAGGAGATCAATGATCAAATAGTAACAGACAATATAATAAGCAAAAGCTTAAGTACCATATCCAGGATAGATTACCTGGACCATATGGACATACCCTACAACCTGGAGACTCAAAGAAGAGTATGGAGATACACACATCACCCTCTACTCCAACCCAGGATAAGAGCACATGTATGGAGGTGCATGAGGAGAGTATACCAAATAGCTAAATGGTCAAATGCCACTCACACCTCATGTACAATATGTGGTCAGTATGGAAGCCTAGCCCACCATTTAGAATAATGGCCAACATCTGTGGCTTTATGGAAAGAGGCCATGCGCCTTTTCCGCCAAGAAAACGGACATTTATTCAGCCTAGCAAGGAACATGTTCTCTAAAAACATGTACTCTCCTATCCACCCATCTCTCAGGGCGTTAATAGTAGCAATAGCACTATGGACGATACATACAATAGTACTGGAATCATTTTACAGGAGCAGCGCCAACAATCCAAGAAGCCATTCATCGTTTCCACAGCCATATATATTGGAACAATTCCAAGCATGGCTGTTTGGACATATGACCCCCCATAACAGAAGGACAATCAACACATTTTTCTCTATATGGTTTCTAAAAGTTGATCCTTTTCTTCACACATGATGCATCCAAGAATAAACCAGCATAACTCACCTTACCTACCGTCCTAAACTTGGTGATTCTGGAGACAACAAGAGGGCCTTGAACCCTATGGGGTGTCTATAATTGTCGAATTTCATTAGTTTCCTCACTATATTGGAAGTGCTTGTCCCTTGGTCGACCTTCCCCAAATAAATAAAAAAAGTTTAAGTCTTTATTGCCATAAATATAAATTGTCACTTTGACTTCAATGAGGGCGGCTAATAAAAAAGCTAGAAGTACTAGGTATAGTACTGGTAGGTTAAGGCATATAGGATTTTTCAGCAGAGGTTACATCTTGCACTAAGTTGACTAATCTTTTTCTGCATCATTCTGAGGGCGACGTAAGAAGCTTACCACACCATGATTAATTTGCTTTCAGTAAATGCTGTACTTTCTCAGACTAGAAGATTTGAGAGGCATCACACCTAGAATGTAAGGTTGAGCTTTAAGCGCATAACAAAAAGGTCCAGAAGCCTTAATAATATTTATTCTTTAATAAGGCTTTCTTAATGTGCAGCAGAAAGATAAATAATGAATAACTGCAATGGGTTACAACTGGATATTAGGCATAGTTTGAAACTCCAATAGAGCTGTGAGGACGTCATCAAATTGAGTTGGTTTCCACAACTAAAGTTTAAGCATTGAGATCTAACATTTTAGAAAACTCATTATTTAAATTCTCCTCAAGTTGAACTAAAACCATAAAACTCTACTTTTTGGTTTGACAAGGTGTTATGATTTTTCCCACATTACCAGATGTCTAGTTTACCATGGGTTGCTAGGGAATAATTCCTGATAGTGAGTAAATTAGATATCAGTTTACTCTGATTTTAAGTTAACAATATTTAGGTGATTTTCTTTTTTATTTGATAAATAAATTGAAGCCAAATTCAAATTTTTATAAAAAATACTAAAAGGACCGCTCAAATGAGCCAAACCTTACCAATGTTGATGCAATTGACGCCTGCTAACCATAGCTGGGGTGGTGGTGCGTCACCATCTGGAATCTTTCAGTCGCTGCCAAAGTGCGCCTGGGCTGGCTCCGCTAGCCCTCCCAATGCTACTGAGCGTTATGTCCCCCTCAGAACTTGGCCCACCACCTTGCAAGCTTCAGGTGGTGCTCCAGAGCCCTTTGGTGCTCCCACAGAGCAATATACATTTCAGACTATAGGTTGAATATGGAAACCTTTTCCCATATGTGAGCGCAGCCATCATCAAATGGCCATGGCGGTTTTCTAAACCTGCTGTTTTCATTGACTTCCGCCCCTTTATGGGGTATTTTGATCTTAGATTCCATTCAGAAGCTGATGCAGCAGCAGCATCTCAGCTGCAAATTGTTTATAAAGAATTCCAATTCCCACCATACACATGCGGCTCCTGTTTGAGGCCACTTTAGTGGTCCAGTTTGCCAGGTTGCCCTCCCATATCTCCCCCAAATGCCTCCGCCATGAGCTCATGGAGGGTTTGGCCATTTACAGTGCAGACCCCATGTTGCAGTTTCTGGTTCTCAATGAGTCAAATCAGTTGGCGGGCCTCACACCTTTGCAACGATCTGCCCATTTCATTGCAATTCTTACCTCGCAATTCCCCCACACCATGGTCAGATCTGCCCCCAATCACTTGTTCAGGGTGCACGTCAAAAATGGCTGTGCCATTTGCCCCTTGTGCTTTGAGCTTGACCACTCTAAGTGCAAATGCCCTACAGTTTCTGCTTCTACCGCTTCCACCACTCAGCCCTTGGGCGTTGGGCCTACGGCCGTTTTGCCCCAATTTTTAAATGGGCTTGATCATCCTGCCCCCAACCTTGGGGATATTTGACGCTAATCCAAAAGTGACAGCCAATCAAAAAAAAATTTTAAAAATTTTAATACCAATTTGACTGGATTACAGAATCCCAAGTTGATGGCTGAACCAGTTTCAGCTGAGCTGCCATGGTTGACAACAATTGGCCAATCAGCTCCTGCAACAGCCCCAATTCAAGTGGCTGGCCCAGTGGTGGCTGAATCCAATCCATTTAAGGCTCGTGAATGGATTGATGAGGATGATTGGCTGTACCACGTGAAACTGGATGTTGCTTTGGAGGAGTTCTTTGTTAACCCTCCCAAATTGCATTCCCGCCGTTTTTGTCCAAGCAACAGTTTTCCAAATTACAAAAATATTAACAAAATGGAAGTTGAGGCTGCAGCTGGCCCTGCCAACACCACACTCAGCCAGCAACTCCATGGGGCATTGAGGCCCATTGTTAAGGGTATTCCTATCCCCAATTTTCCTCATGATTTTGAGGAAGATACTAAGTATGAAACTGAGGAGCTTGCTTTCAGTGTGAGCCACACTTGCATTGACATGGTAAAAAATTCTCTTTTTAACCTTAGTTATCCTGAAACCCGTTGGCGCATCAAGTTGTTCACTTGTGTGCCAGCTCTCATCACTTTTGCTGAGAATCAACTTGCTCTATATGTTGAGGCTATGGATGCCGCTGGCCTCATTAACGAAGAAAACCCACAACTATACCTCCTTATGACCCATGTTGCTGATGCTCCCACCCCAATGCTGTCCGCCCTGGTCTTCCAGCTAAAGCAGGCGCTGGAAAAAAGTTCTCCAAAGCTTCCTCCCCTTCTGATATGGCTTCCTAAGCTGTTAGCTAGAGGCCATACTGAAATTTTTTATTTCTAATAATCCCTTTGTTTAGCCCATTTGCAAATAAAAATGCGTGGTAGCTCCCCCTTTTGGGTTGGGCACCACTAGTGCTAAAAAAATGCTTGGGGGTGTATGAATCCATCTGGGTTATGCTCGCTTGGTGCTACGCCACTGGATCCCACAAAGGATTTAATAAAATAAAATTTAGAAAACTTATATAAATAGGTTTTTATAATAATATAATATGAGTGTGGAGGGGTAAAAATGAGAAGCTATCCCTTTCTGATATTCAAAAATTTGTATTTATACTAGCTTTGGGGGTTGGAAGGATTTGAAGATAGTTTCTGAATAGCTGCAACGCATTTTAAATTAAAAAAATCTGGGTGTCAATCCTATCAGATCGTAAGGGAAGCTAGTGAATTTTTGGTAACCAGACGTTGGGGTTTTAAGGCAAAAAATACACATGTAGCAGGGTTTTGATGTACCCCAACCAATCACCACTTGAGAAATTTTTCTCCCCTTGGGGCCTGCCGCCACGCCTATAAAAGGAGGTGGCCCCCGCACAGGTGTAGTGAAGGACTTGGTGCTGGTTGGGGGAGTACCTTCCGCTGGTTTCCCCAAAGTCTGTTGTGCAATTGGTGAAATATGATTGTTAGATTTTACTAAAAGGGCCCATGCGGGTTTTAAACTCATGCTCCCCAATTAACAGGATTCCACCAAGAGTCAGCCAGTGACTTTAGGCTGAAATTTTCTGTAGCATTGTTTATATTATTGTGAGATTCGCTCTTAAAATCCTCAGATAATTGCAAATGGCCAACATTTCCCTTTTTTGGCTGAGATTGACCTAAAACAATCTTCTTTTTCAGCTGTAAAGGAAAATTTCCAACAGGGGGATTTTAGATAATTCGCTTGGTTCAGATCCCTTGAGGGATAAAACCAGGTGAATGCTTACGATCTTGTCAGGCAGAGTTGCCAACAAATGGGGCATCTGATAGTTGATTGATGACTAACTATCAGGTAATAAATTAAGATTATATTTGGGTCTCATCACTAACTGATTGGGAATCTAATGAGTTAGTTGCATCATGAGTGATGCCACCTGCAACTAAACAAATTGATCAGTTGGTCTGTGACCTGACTTTATGAGTAACAGGTCTCATTACCTAAGAAGATCACTTGCCAAATATGGTCAGTTCGCTAGTGTCAGGTAGAAGGCTTTATGGAAACGTTTTCTGACTTTTTGATTTAAAATCTCAAGAATGTCCAATGATGGAATTCTAACCTGGATGGGGAAGACCATCGTTGATGAGACAATGAAGGGTAATTGATGGCAATGGCTGCCGTTTCATTTCTGAGGCGCCAACTGAGGGTTGGTTGCCAAATTTCCTCAATAGTTTCTTTTGAGAATTCACTTAATAGAGAACATTATTTTTAATGGTAATTATCAGAATTCACGTATTAGTTCTATTCATCCTTAAGGAAATCATTGCTGTGCGCTTTAATTGGAGACTCTTAAATAGGATAAAGATTAAGAATCAAGGATCCACAGAAGAGAAGCTGAGCTATGATGGGAATTGCTACCGACTTTGTGTCACCATAGGAAAGGCCATAAACTAGAATCTGACATGTATCAAGTTAAGAAGGTAAAGAAATAAATCCTTAATGAGGACATCTAGTATTTTGAGGTGGAATACCGGTCAAGCGTTGGACCAGAAACTAGTGATTTATTAAACTATGGATAATAGTCTTCATAATAATATAAATCATATATATCATTAGACAATGTGAGGATTTCACAAAACCAAACCTGTGCAGTTATCTATTTTAGGGGTTAATATTCATGAACAAGCAGTGAAGCCCCTAGATTTTTAACAATTGGGGATCACTACAGGGGTTTTAGTTGAGTAGGATACTAGTACAAGATGTCATATAAGGAGGGAGTCAAACAATTTTCTAGTTTCAGCAATGAGTCACTAGAAAAGTAACGTGATTAAAGAAAAAAAGGAGATTTAGTCTGAGAAGTTAATATTGAAGACTGAACGTGAAGTAATCACGTTCAATTGCGTTCAACAAGCTCAGACGTGGAGCAACTAGTGAAGCAAAGCGAAAAATTGAAGAATTGGACATGTGAGTGTGACCCCTGTATGGCAAATGGCGCCAAAGAAGATACTCAAGAAGTGGGAAAAGGACTTGCAGCCTAGATATGGAACTGTCTAGTGCTGCAAGAAAACCTGTTCCACCCAACATCTACTTAAGATGAAGATATACAGCAGGGCCAACTTGGGTTGAAATTGGGTCCACCTGAAATAGTCCCAAGGATCAGTAGGGCCAACTCAGGTTTTAATTTGGCCCTCTTGAAATAGCCTTGATGAGCGAGGTGTTAGATGAGACACTAAATGAGACATTGGATATGTAGTGAGAGCAATCAATTCAGAGAATTGTATTACATTACCAATGAAGAGTACAAGATCGATTGGGCATAACTAGTGCTAAAAAATAAAGAGTACAAGGTCAAAACAGAAAAATTTGATCCAATATGGTGGAGGGATCGCTTGACCCAATATTATTCAATCAATGAAGCAGAATTTGCTGGAGACGTGGATCATTATTTTAAGATGAAATTGGATGATGTTAACGTTACAATATCAATACAAGTGATTAAGGGATCATTTCCAGAGCCACCAGTGAATTTACTTTACATGTTTGGATGGCAAAATGCAAAAATTGTTTTTAAAAGAAAAACAATTAGAGAAATTGAATGGAACTTCCAATTAATAAAGGAATTCACGATTTTGGGACAAAAAAGTCTCAAGTATCAGTTGCTGAAATAAGAAATGAAATTAGAACTCGTTGGACAAATGTCAAGTTGGTATTGAAGGCCTAATGAATGGAAACATTTATGAGTATAGCCAAAGTCATCAAGTGTTACCTATAATTGAAGAAACAGCGCTGCTGGTCGTATAGTGAAGAAGGTCAATACTAAAAAAACAAAAAGTATTGGATATAAAAAAGTAATTGCAATTTTCCTAGAGGACCACTGAACCATTAAGTTAGTAATGTCCTAAGATTTAGATCAAGTCCTAAAAATGGACCACTTAACCAAATTAGATGGTTAAATCTTAAGAGAATAAGATTTTTGGATATGAAAACTGGTAGGTGAGTATACCTAGGAACTAGTTTGGATAAAGGGGAAAAGAGAAACCTCTGACTTAATTGTAGGTTATATTTCATAGAAAAGAAAAATACAAAGTAGGATATATAAAATATTAAATATTGATTTCGCTTGTCCATGATTTTTGGACCTACAAAAAAGAAGAACTTTCTGGCATGGGTTTCCAAGAGTATCAATCTATTGGTCAATTAGAAGCAACTTGCTGATCTGATGGAAAGACAGCAGGAGGAGGTGCTCAAATTGTTTGACAAGTATCAGGAAGTATTCATCCTGGATGATCATGATTTGGGATTCGCAAAAAATGTGATTAAAATAAGTCAATACTGTGGAAAGTTTACTAATAATAATGAGACTAATTTGGCAGTGAAGGCGGCTAAAGTGGTAGCGGAGGAGAAATTAGTAAAGTTTTAAATCATGGACTTCTAGTTCCATTGTTGAGTCCCTGGACGAGCCCTATCCTTATTTTGAAGAAAAGGATGGCTCTAATCAGGTGGTGATCAATTATCAAAAGCTGGATAAGATTATAAAGAAGAATTTGTATCCGCTACCACAAATTGATGATGTGATAGATTGATTGGGAGAAGTGAAGTATTTCTCCACAATAAATCTAATTTCTGGATAATGGCATATTGATTTGCTAACGGAAGACCAGAATAAATATGTAATTATTAATTCGCAGGGACTTTATCAATCAATGAGGATGCTCCAAAGTCTATGCAATTCTCCTGCAATGTTCCAGAGGGCCATGGACGCTTTCTTAAATGACCTGAAGTTGTCATGAATCTTGGTGTGTCTGTAAAATATAAATTGTGTTCAGTAGGACATTCACTGACCATTTACACCACTTGGAGGAAATTTCAAGCGACTATCCATGGCTAACATGGAGATCAAGCCAAGGAATTGTCACTTCTTAAAGAAAGAGTTGAAATATCTGTGATTCATAATCAATTCCTGTGGACTGCAGCTGCAAGCCCAGAAAATTGAAGCCATAGAGCGAATGGCTGTACTAAAGAGTGTCTGAGTTATCCAAGTGTTCTTTGGAATGGTTGGATACTATCAAAAATTTATTCAGGATTTTTCAGGAATTTCTGAGCCCCTATTCCATTAATTGAAAAATCCAAAAAAAGGATTCGTTTAGAGCAAAGAGGCCCAAAGTTCTTTGGATGAGGTACACTGGTATTTATAGATTCTCCAATTTTGAAATATCCGAATTTTGATCTAGAACTTATAATACTTACTGATGCTTTGTTAACAGTGATAAGCGCCATCCTGAGCCAAGTAGGTGAAATCAGGGATGAACATCCAATAGTTTATGTGAGCCAGACAATCTCAGCAGTTGAGAGGACTTACACCGTAACTGATTGTGAATGCCTTGCAGTCATTTACATCTGTAAACAGTTTCAGGTGTATATTCATGTAATGAGCATTTAAGTGGTGACAGACCACTCCTCGTTGCATTGGCTGCACATTTTAAGAGAACAGGAAGGATGCCTGTCCTAATGGGTATTAAAGCTACAAGCTTACAATTACAATATAGTCCACCAAGCTTGAGATTCTCATCAGAATGTGGATGGCTTATCAAGGTTACCAATAGTTCAAGTGGTAGACCAGCAGGCAGATGAGCTATTCCAGAGAACGGTCAAAGGAGGAATCTGGAACAAGCCCTGAGAAATCTAAGGTGCGCTTCAAAAAGTGATAGAAAACACTGAGACCATGGATGTGTTGGAAATCATGAGATTCAGACAGGCCTGAGCGGTATTCAAACTCCAGCTGTTCTGGAGGAAGCAGAGAATCCTAACCACTGTACCACAAAGGGTAATAAAAATCCTAAGTGGAATAAAGGAAACTCTACTTCCAGAAGGTCCCAATGATCTTTCTAACAAAGACACTGAGCCAGCTAATGAAAATCTTGCCATTTGAAGGTCCCCAGAATCAACCGCCCTAGTTAAAGAGTTTCAGATTTAAAGGAAACCCAGGGCACCTTACATATCCATAAAGAGATCACCTTACCCTACTCGTTCCCAATTATTACACAAAGTTCCTTTTAGGCAAACCAGAATAACTCGGCAGCTATAAGTATCTGAAAATTTATTAAAAAATATCTTTCAACTCTTCTAGTTTTTATTATTAGTGTAACTTTTGCCTGTGTTTACAGAAGACCTTGCCTGTTCAAAATGAACAGAGTAGCCTCAACAACATTTATTTCTGTTGAGAGATTATCTTAGGGAACTTAGTCCCTAAAAGATTCCACTGGGCCCACAATTGACTCATAATCAAACTGCTTTAAAAGACCCTAACCTTCAGAGAGGATGCTGAAGTCCTACAGATGGACAAGTTTTTGGGATGATTTATGGGAAACAATTACTATTTAAAAAGCCACTAGAATGAGTGGCTATTCTTTAAAACATCCATAAGGTTGTTGGGTATGGAGGCCTGAGGAAGATGACCGATCATATTTATCAGTATTATTACTGGGAATCCATCAACTATTTTGTAGCAGATTATCTAGCTTGTTGTGTGAATTGCCATTTGCATAATCCCACAAAAACATGATTGAATACTAACTGTTATACCATGGATTTGCTTAGCATATGGTGTCTCTTGATGTGATGGGAACATTAACCTGGTATTGGGGGAGTCAAATAAAACATAGTTGCAATTGATTATCTGATGAGATGGGTCAAGATAATGGCTTTGGCAAAAGTAAACACCTCAAGCACTGCAAAGTTCATCCTGGATCAAGTAGTATATTGACATGGATGCCCACAGGTCTTGTTTAGTGATAATGGAATGAATTTCATGAATCATGTGATCTCACAATTGAATCAAATAAAGGGATCTGAGGAGTCATATCAGTACCTTATCAGCCGGGGACAAACAGTCTGGTATAATGGGTCAATAGAATGCTGGCCACAACGCTGAGGAAGCTGATCTTAGGAGAACTTCTGCATGGTGAATGCCCCTTAGTTTGGTGATGTTTGCATATAGCATAAGTCATCATATGGCAATGGGAAAGATGCGTTTGAGTTGCTATATGGAAGGAAGGCTGCATTGCTGATGATTTTATATTTGGTGGTAGAACCAACATTGGGATGAGTGCAGAGTAGTACCTGACCACTTGTTGAATATTCTGATTGAAATGCAATCGCAAGTATTTAATATGATATTAAAGAAAGGATTAGGGCAAAAATGACGGAGATAAGAACTGATCGGCCTTTTCAGTATTGATAGGCAACAGAGTTGCCTATAGCAATATATATGGTTTAGGAGAAGAAACAAATCATATGCTTTGTGGTCAAGTCCATTCAAGATTATTGTTAAGATGATGAGGAATGCCTGTACCATCAAGAACTCATGGATAGAAGGATAGTAAATTGAGTCCATGCTAAGTACTTAAAGCAATGGACTAATAAAAAATTAAGGGAAAAATGTTCCTAGAAAAACACTGAACCATTAAGATGGTTATGTCCTGATGATTTGGTTAAGCCTGTAAAAAGGACTTCTGAACCAAAATGAGATGCTTAATTCTTAAAAAGTAAGACCTCTGAACCATAGAAAACTAGTAGGTTTAAGAATACCTAGGAACCAGTTTGGGAGAACAAATAAATAAGATGGACCTCTGAACCACTTGAAAATCAAATCCCTTGTAAAAAAAGAAATAAATAAATGTTGATAAGAATATAGCAGAAAAAAACTATTAAAACGCACAGAAAAAGATATTTTTTTTTATTTTTTTTGGTTATTTTTAACTCAGTGGTGATTCCGCCTATGTTTCCTCTTGGAGGAGGGATAATGATTGCAGTAGGAGTAACAAACCGTCAAATCTATGTGAGATTGGATGCTCAAGGGCTATACCTTCTTGAAGCCAATTTTGCTGAGCGGAGGCTGATCTCTGGGAAAATATGACTAATGAAAAAGAGATGATAACTTCATTACTTGCCAAACATGATACCCCAGATCAGGGAGGGAAGCAATAGAACAAGAAAAGGTTGTTGTCAAATAACACCAGGTAATCCCAATATGCCACTGGAGCTAAAAGATTAGTCTTGAGCATTTGCCAATAGGCTTTGTCAAGAACATTTGACTATGGGCCAGCATTGAGAAAGAGATACTAGAACAGGGCTGCCAAATCATGTCCTTGATCAAAGCCATCAGGGGAAAGATACTGATGGGATGTTCCAGAAACAAGATAGTTGTGCATGAAGTGAATGTCATCCTGTAGATAACAACTATGAGCTTCTTTGGAAGCAAAAGCAGAATGAGCAATGGAAGCTAAGAGAGGTGGGAAGCTTTGTGGTCTAACTTTGAAGAACTTGGATGGCAAAGTAAAGATCATATGCTGTAACGTCTTGATCTAGAACGTTTTATGAGATCATAGGGGCTCAGAGCTATGGATAGAACCTTGGTTACTTTTGTCCTCAGTTCTGTATAGGGAAGTTTAGAATTTTTGTGATTTATGATAATCAGTTCACTTGAAAAAAGAGCTGGTTCGTAATAATGGCCGAGTCAGAAAAAGAACTCTGGAAGCAAGTCCAAATTGCGAGGAACAAGTGATTGAGAGAAAAGTGCATTATCTCTTTCTGCTAAGCATCACTTTTCAGAAAATCAATTCAGCCTGAAATTTAGCTCCACTAATGAGATTTACGAAAACTATTAGCAAATATGGCGGGAAACCCCGCAAAAGAACCTGCAGGCTATGCCAAACGAGCCAGCACTACCCCAAACTGAAGCAACCCTCGGTTGCCCACCTCAGGAGTCAACCAGAATCACCGCTCTCAAGCAGCAACCATGAAAGCGAGGCACCACCCCCCAACCTGGAGCTACTTCAACTAGCGCCAGTTCACCTGATCACTTCTGCAGCCTGCACACTAACAGCTCTGTGTGAGCTGCCTCCCACCAACCCGCTGGGCCCCCTCCAACCAAGGAGGCCATCACCCACGCTGTTTTTAATGGCGTCTGCTCAGTTGAATGCAACTCAGCCCATCCAGGCATTCACCTCCCCATTGTGTCAGCTAATTCAGCCCCATCTATTATTGCTGACGCCAAGTTCCTGGCTCCCTCCATGAGGGGGCGATACCCAGCTACCTGGCCCCCAAACCCTCAGATGTAAGGTTGGATTAGCCGCACATTCTGGTTCACTAAGCATCAAATTGGGACAATCTACTCTTCCCAATGGGGATTCAAATGGTTCGGATTTTGGAACTTCACACCAGTTCAATCTCACCCGTCCCATTTAAACCCCGTAATTGGCACTTCTCAAGTCGGCACTTTATCTCCATATGCTGAAAACGACCAATTCACCAATCAGCCAGTGAGTTTTGCCCACGAAATCACAGCAAACACTCGGGCAGAATTTACCCAAATAGATTGGGATGGTGATGAAACATCGCCCTCCTCCAAAATGGCTGGAGCTAATTCCAATCTGGATGGGCCTCCCCAATTTAGCGAGGCCCAACAATCCACCCCTCAAATTAATATGACGCCAGCAACTGCTGTAACATTCCAGCAACAAGGGAACTCCGCAAACTTGTCCAAACCACCAGCTCACACTCAACACGCAATTGCAGCCCAAAGCAAACACAAACGTACCATAGGAGCCACTGGGGCGTGGCAAAAACCTCTGGCACCAACGCTACCAAAGCAGATCCCCCGTGAAGTGGCGTTTATTGCTGATGTTAAGAAAAATGGGCCGAAACTAGAGCGCAAAAAGCTCTACCTCGCTCAACCCTCTCCCTCGCAATTCGCCTTTATTATGGGCATAACACTGTTGAATTCTATACAGAGGATTACTTCTCATACCTTGCAGCAATTGCGGAGACATTCCCAATTAACACCACCATCCATGAATAAGTGGAGGCCACTACATCGATGTGGGCTTCACTGAAGCTGCCCTTGCTGACCATGCTGCCACCCTCCAGGTCATTATTCGACGTGGATCTCTTCGCATCTCCCGCACACGCTCTCACCTGGAGAAAGATTTATGGTTTACTTTTTCCAACCTACCAACGACTGTTGATCCTGAGTCTCTTAAACTGGCGCTCCATCGTGGTTTAATGGAGTTTGGGTCTGTTCTTTCAGTGGACTTTAGCGTCCCCTCTTACTATGCTCCACTCAAAAGAGCTCGCACTGCTAGGGCGTCGTTCAAACCCTCCCCACTGTATCCCGCAACATTGAGGTTATTCCTCGTGTGGCAGTAGTTAGAGGCATGCCTGAGATCTTTTTGTCGACCCTGATCGAAGCGCCCATTGTTCATAATGTAACGCCCTTCGACACTTGTATAGTGGCTGCACAGCTCGAAAACAAGCCCTCTTAGCCACCACCCAGGGGCTAAACCAGGCCAAAAACGATCCCACATGGCCGCAGCAGCATTCCACAACCACACAATGAGTTCCCGTTCAAGACCTGTCCTCTGAGGCCTTACGCCTAGCAGTTGAAACAGCTAACCCCACTATTGGTATGGGATACCTTCGCACTCATGCCCCCTTCCAGTGGACACCCCCTCCAATCTCCCAGAGTCAACTCCCTCTCTCACCAAGCGCAAGGCATCTCCCACAGGGTGCCCCTCGTCAGCCACCCCCACTCAGGGCTCCGCGTCACCCCCACCAACCTCCACCAGTGATTTTATCACATCAACCCTCAGCTCCCAATGGAGCTATGCCCACCAGCATGGACTGGCAGCCCGCGGCCTGCGGTAGAAGTGCCACCTCAAAGAGTCTACCCCAACCCCACAGTCCATTTCGCGCGGATCCTTTGCAGTGTTGGAGGAAGTGAATATGGACTCAGACTCATCAAATGGGGACACCGCGGAGGTCACCATTGAGCACCCTCAGGTCCTTCCCCTGCAACGGAGCGGGGGCAGCATCCTAGGCTGGCTTACTGGGTCATCCGCCCCCCTCACCCTCTCCTTCCCCTCAGAACCCTCGACGCTCCTCACGGATTGCAGCTAATAGTCAAGCTAAAGGATTCAAAACTAGCCGCCTCACAGCGGCAGGTTTAAGCGCTGGCAACCCCCAGGTCATGGAGGGGAACGGCTATGAGTCCCCATGGCAGCACCCTGGCCCTGCAATCAATCAACGCAAATGGGTTGCTGGACTTTAAGCGGAGAGCCCGCCTCCTCCGAAACTTCAGGTCAGCACAAGTTGACATCGCTGCTGTCCAGGAGCCCCATATCCTCCCCCACGAACAATCTGCATCTAATGAACAGTTTGGAGGCAACTTCTTCTGGACAAACCATGCCGCCCTTATTGTTTTGAATCCCCAGGTTAAAACCCATTCTTTTCACAATATCTAGGTGGCCGCCTCATACTGGCCAAAATCACCACTCCTGACTTCTCCTTCTTCGCTGTAAGCATCTACCTGCCTAATGCAGGTCAGGAGCAAAATCGGCTCTTGGAAGAGCTCCTCCAACTCAATCTCCCACGGAATACAGTCCTCTTAGGAGATTTCAACACAATCATAAGTCGCGTCTGTGACTCTTACCCCCCTGCAGCAAAGGAACGCCCTGGATCAAGTCGCCTCCAGGATTTCCTTCGCCTGAGTGGCTTTATAGATGCGCTTCCACCCTCCGCGTCTGGCCTAGGTTGCATGACTAGGATCCAGTAAGATGGAGGAGCTTTCCAGTCAGCGTCTCGCATAGATATGGCACTGATTGGCCCCCTGCTAATTGGCCGCGTCTCCTCTCTCCATCTCTCGTGACAACCATCTGAGTGATCACAGGTCACTCACCGTTGTCCTCACCACCACACTTAGACCGTCGCATAGGTTCTGGCCTAGGGTTGCCCCAGCTCTTCTCAACAACCCCTTCACTAAGGAGAAGCTGTCTATGACCATCCGGGAGACTCCTACCTCACCCCCAACCCACTTGCTTAACCAAAAGGCTAGATGGGCGGTGACCAAGGAGGGCATCACCCGCGTTGCTTACAACTGTGCCAAAGCCCAGATGACTTCAGCTCGCGCCAGAGTCAAAAGGGCGGAAGCCAGAATCAGACATCTAGAGCGAAACTGCCAGCCTTCGCCCTCTCCCAGATGGTTGGAAGACTGGGAAGCGGCGCAGGAAGCTCTCCGCTTGGAGCTCACACTGCAGGAAGAACGGGCAGCAAACTTTACAACATCTCGTTACTATGCTCAATGTAAACGCCCCACCCGCTTATATTTTCAGAAACAGAAAGCCCGGTCAATGGCGCAGGATATTACTGCACTGAAGATTGGCACTACAGCCACTTCAGATAAGGAGGAAATCATGCAGGAACTACACCGCTTCTACTCCAGCCTCTTCCATGCCACCCAGGTGGACCCATCGGACATCCAAGACTTCCTGTGGCGGGCTCCAGAGCCACCCATTGACCCACGGGCTGATGAGGCTCTACTGGCGCCTATTTCCATCCAGGAGGTGATGGAAACCCTTCTGTAATCCCCACGGCTTAAAGACCCAGGCCCAGATGGAATACCCTTTGAGGTGTACCTTCTGGAACCTGCAGTGATAGCCAGAACCCTCCGCGACCTCTTCGCTGCACTCTTGGTGAATGGCGAGGTCCTCCCCGACTCCAGAGGCTCAATCACGACCCTCATTCACAAGAAGTCAGACCGTGAGAACCTGGCGAACTGGCGCCCCATAGCGTTGATCAACACAGACCACAAGCTCTTCACGAAGTTTCTGGCCAAACGCATCACCAAATGGGTGTCACCTCGCCTCTCCCCATCCCAGCACGGTTTTATTCCGGGGAGGTCGTTATGGGACAACTATAATGACCTTCACGTGACTTTGACTGCTAACTCTCGTAAGGTGAATGGCTTTGTGGCTCTCCTGGATATGGAGAAAGCATATGATCAGGTAGCCTGGAAGTATATTGATGCTTCCATGGCCCGCTTCCATCTCCCACCCGCAGCTAGGCGCTGGATATCAGCGCTCTATGACTAGCTCCACACCAGAGTCCTGGCGCCAATGGGTTTTACAGTGGCAGTACCAGTTGGACAAGGTCTCCGGCAAGGGGACCCCCTGAGCCCTATCCTTTTTAACATCACCCTTGACCCCCTCTTGGATCCTTACAGGACAAACTAACAGGGATTCTGGTCCCAGGTAAAGCCCCCACACGCACCATGGCATTTGCAGATGACACTGCCATTGCATTTGGCTGCCCTGGGGATGTTGCCCTCGCTGCTTTGACCATTGAGAGGTACACCAAGGCGTCCACCGCCATGATCAACACCTCCAAGACAACAGTTGTACAGGTCGGCTCCCCCACCTTCCCCCACCATTTGGTATTGAACCTGAGCGCGGTACCTTCCGTCACCTGGACGTTCTCACCAACCAACAAGGACTTGCACTAAAAGACAATGAGGACTTGCTCCTCGCAGCAGTTAACTCCAGGATTGCCAGCTAGAACCGGCGGTACATCACCCCTCAGGGTCGAGCTCTGATGGCCAATGTGTTCCTCCTCTCCAAAGTCTGGTTCCTAACGCACGTCTGCCCAATCACAGATGCCTTTTATACGCGGCTCAATGTACTTCTCTGCTGTTGGATCTGGGGCTCAAACCATCCACCAATGGCCCTCTCAACCATTGCCTGACCCTGCAATGAAGGGGTCCTAGGGCTTCTGGACACGCGATCCCACACCACCACAATCTTCCTGAAGTTCCTATGGCCGATTGTCTGCTGGGACGCGACCCCCATGCCCCAATGGGCGCCCGCCCTCCGCCAGTCAGTGTCAGCAGCTCTGGGTCTTCCTAGAGCATCTCTGACCTCATTAGGGGAGTGGCTCACAAACCACCTAGGCCATCGCCTAAAACCATCCTCATCCCCCTACTGGAACCAGGCTCTCCTTGCCCTGAAAGAGTAGGCGCGCGGATCCACCATGCCTTCCCATACAGAAGGGAAGGCCCTGGCCTCAGCCCCCATCGCCATGCAGTTGTGCACAATGGACAAGTTGTCACAACTCGCCTCAACCCCCAAGATCGTCCTCCCATCCGCCCAAGACTCCTTGAGCTCCTCCCTCCCTCCGTGAGATTTGACCTTAAGGAATTGTGGAAGGACGTCTATCACCCCATCCTGTCAGCAAAGGTGTCCAACACCTTATGGAGGGTGCTCCACTGTTCATACAGGACAGGGGACCGGACTGGCCCTACTTTCCAGCACCAAAGCTGCCCCCGCTGTGTGGAGCCTATTGACTCCCACCTTCATCGTTTTTTCACCTGTACAGGTGTCGCCGCATTTTGGCCAAAGGCCCGCGCGCTCCTCCATGCTCAGCCCTGGTCTGGACACCCTGTGCAAGACCTCATGTTTGAGAAGACATTGCCTGGTTGCCACCGACCCCTCCGTGTCCTCGCCTATGCCACAGCCATCTGGACCATCCATAACTCCTTCCTTCGTACTGCCTTTGATCAGCAGGTGTGGACCCTTCCACACATGATCACCCACTTTCAGGTACACTTTGAGATGGCCCTGAAGGTCAGCAAATGTCGCCAACCCTCCCCCGCTCAGTTGTCACTGCAGCACGGCTCTGGCGCGCAAGCGCCCATCCCTTTCTCGATGGCTCCTCCCTCCCCTTCCCTCGCCTCAGGCTCTTAGAAGCCCAGGCGTAATTCAATAAGCATCGATTAATCCCCCCTCAGGTTGGGACCATCTAGTACTAAAAAAGAGAGAAAGGTACATTGCTTCTAGATGTTCAACAATGATTTTTGAAGTATCTGAAAATGGAGACAAATCCAGGAGAGTTTAAAGTTAACTTGGAATCAATGATAGAGGCAGGTTTTACGCGAGTTATTCATAACAATTGATAACCTGGTTTCATTGGGGTTGGATACTGTTTTAATTAATTCTACGGAAGGACTGGTCATGGGTACTTGACTAGGAGTTTGAGTCCTGGGAGGACCATAGAAGAGGTTCCATCACGCAGATCAACTCATCAGTTGGAAGAGCCAAAGTTCTTTATTGGACATGGTATCAAGCAGTTGTTGGTACCAAGTCTCCAAATTTTATATGAGCTGGATGAAAAGGGGATGTAAGAGTTTTATAGTTATAATTATGCACTCTGGAATTATTTAAGCTCAAATTTTGAGGAAATTATTCTCAAATAAATGAGATAAGCTCTCCAGAGAAGATTCATGAATGATATGAAACCATGGAGTTATTATGGGAAAATAAAATTGCATATAAATGAGAATTCTTAATCTCACTGTGAAAAAAACATCAACAGCAAGAATCGCCCTTGTGGACAAGGGGGAAAATCAGAGAATTGAGGACACTTGACCAGAAAATCCTGAATATGACAATGGGTCATATGCCCTGACACAGGAAAACCAAATCCTGGGATTAATATTGTCATGATTAGATCAATCAGCCTGACATGACAGAAGGTCTTAATAACCGCACTCTAATTAGGCAGTAGCAAGGAGGAAAAGGAAGAGAGCTGCATGCAAAAGGTCATCTTAAGTAGCATTGAGTATCAATTGACCTTACTCCACTTGAACCAGAGAATTATTTGACCTAGTGTTCAAAGCATTATTCACCTTTTCTGATCCTATTCTCTCTGGAAATATAGGAAAGAGGGGGATGTGTTATGATTTTTCCCACATTACCAGATGTCTAGTTTAAAATAAGTAGCTAAGGGATAATCCCTATATTGAGTGAAATGAATATTGGCTGACTCTGATTTCAGGTTAATAATGCTTAAGGGATTTTAGGTAATTGGCCTGGTTCAGATCTGTTGAAGATTCATCCAGATAAATTCTTAAGATCTCGTTAAATAGTGTTGCTGATGAAATGGGGCATCTGATAAATGATCAATTAACAACTATCAGGTGTACCAATTGGGAATGGTTAGGTTTCATCACTGACTAATTGGGAATTTAAGGAGTATGTTGCGAGGTGAGTGATGCCACCTACAACTAGCGAATCGAAAAGTTGGTTGTGACCTGCATTAAGGGGCAACAAGTCCCATTACCTAAGAAGGTCACTCGCCAAATATGGTTGGATCTCTGAAAAGTAGAAGGCTTAATGGACACGTTTTCTGAAACTTCCCATTTTAGATCTCAAGGATGTCCAATGACGAAATCCTAACAATGATGATGAAGACCATCGTTGATGAGACAACAAAAGGTAATTAAATGGCAATGGCTGCCGTTTCATCTCTGAGGCGTCAACTGAGGGTTGGTTGCTAAATTCCTCACTAAATTCACTTAGTAATTCACTTAATAAAGGACATTATTTTGAACAGTAATTAGCAGAATTTATTATTAGCTTTATTCATCTCCAAGAAAATTGTTGTGTGCTTTAATTTGAAATTTTTTAATAGGTTAAAGAGTAAGGATCAAGGATCCAGAGAATAGAAGATGAGCTAAGATGGAAATTTCTTCTAACTTCGAGTCACCAGAGGAAAGGCCATAAAATAGGATTTGAGCGTGGATCAAGTTAAGTGGATAAGGGAATAAATCCCCACTGAGGACATCTAGAGTATTTTGAGGAGGAATACCGGTCAAGCGTTGGACCAGAAACTAGTGATCTATTCAGCTACAGATAATAGTCTTTATACTATTATAAATTGCATATATACCATCAAACAACGCAAGGAGTGCACAAAACCAAACCTGTGCAGTTATCAATTTTAGGGGTTAATACTTATGAACTTACCAGCGAAGCTCCTAAAGTTTAACACAAGGTTGGATCAAATTTTAAGCTCTCTGAATAGCGCGGTCTTAGCATTGGCCCAAGTGCAGCATTTCATGAGGTGCAGGAACATAATAGCTTGGGCAACTCAGCTGATGCAAATGTCTATTTAATTGATTTTGTGATGATCAACAGCCACCTCCATAGCAGTCTTGTAACAGTATAAAAAGAAGATTACTTTCCTCTTCATCACATATTTTCCTAAAAATAAGGAATTAAATGAGTTGGCCAGAGGAGTTGGTGGGTTTAATTATGGATGGAAGTGGGAGGAACACTTATACTGCAAGAATTTAGTATCACCGAGATATTTATGTGGTTAGATGGCATCTACACGATGACACAATTCATTCACATCGTCAATATTACTATAAATTTGCATATGAGCTATATGAAGGGCAGTTTTGGAGGCATATATGAGTCACTTGCATAAAAATTTTATTACTAATAGTTGTTTACTTAATCTCAATTTGATGCTTTTTTTCTAGAAAAATTATTGCTTCAAACCTTGTACAGAGACATTTAGTACTGCCAAGGATCCTATTTGATCATGTTGAACGATTAAAGATATCTCTACATTTAGAGGCATGCCGTCTGTATGAGTTTACACCCCTTGGCAACGCAACCTATCTGGACATTGAGTAGTTGCACATGATGTAACAAAGATATAGAACTGTCTTAACTTTTTTTTCTCGTTGCAAACACTTTTGCAACCTATTTAATTCAAGATTAAATCTAGTTTGATAATCTCACAGAGGAGATTAGTCTGCGCCCATGTCAGGGAGCAGTTGGGCAAGCAAGGTAAGAGGAGCAGGTGGAAGGCCCGCGGCCTCCAACATTCGAAAACGCCCCAGAGAATCTGGCGGAATAGACAAAAATCTCAAAAAACTGGCGGTCACAATTTCCCCAGAGATACTCACATGGCAAGCACGATGCAACCAGTACATCAACACGCCACACTCCCAGCCACTTTCATCGGTGGAATTCAGAGTCCATGTGTATCTGGACATCCAAAAAACGGCCTTATGGGAAAAATTTTGTGAAGATGTACACAAAATTTTTCCGACTGCAGTGTACATTGCACCTCACTCCATGTCATGCGGTTGGCTGGACCTAGGTTTTGAAAGCAAAATAGCAGCAGACGAGGCTGCAGCGGTGTGCATAGTGGTCGACCTCCCCAAAGGGCAATGGGTCATCAAAACCAAACGCACCAGATGGACAAAATCAAACCAAATTTTCCTCATGTTTGACTTTTTGCCTACTAAGGTAAAATGTGACATTTTGGAGCAACACCTGAAAGATGGTCTCGCCATATACAGCAAAATACAATCTTTTAAAATGCAATGCTTCACGCTGATGCCACACCTGTGCACCGGCTAAGCCATCGCAGTTCTGACCCCAACTGAGGAGATTGTGAAGGACCTAACCCAGATCCCGCACTCCACTTTTATTGATATTGCAGGGCATACCACCCACCCATTCTGGGTAACCGTGGACAGCGCGCCCCCCATTTGCACCCACTGTGATGCGTTCAGCCATAAGGTGCACGCATGCCCCATCAAGGAGGGTGTCACATTCCAAGAGCACCCCTTGGCAGCCATGGCCAGTGGAGAGGCGCACTACGAACCAACCACAAGCACCAAGGAGTCTTTCCCATGGGGAGCACAAGGCTGCTACCTATTGGTAAAGCCCATCTCCCTGCAGGAGCGGAAGAAGGCCAAGCAGGCCCATAGGGCCACAGACGAGGAAGCGGCCAAAGCCACCACCGCCATCCCACACTCACAATGCCAGGAGGACATGGAGACCTTCGCGGTGGAAGCGACTTGAGAATCCATCATCCAATCAGATTGGGAAGCCCATGCTGAGCGGGCCACTCAATCTGAGGATCTGATGGGAGATTTGATCTCACCCAATCGCTGCACCCAAGCTCTGGTTGAAACTGACTTGGGACCTATCCCAACTGAAAATTTTTTTTTGACCCACTTGACGGTGCACCAAACTCATCCGCACCACAAAAAATTCGTCCAATGTCAGGAAAACAAAAAGCGAAGGCCAAAGCCAATGCAACTCTTTCCACAAAAATTAACAAAAACCCTGATAGTGTTGCTGCTAACACCCACGCTGCTGTGAAAGCCCGTGGGGACCTGGAAGAGGCTGGCGGGCCTGGGGGCCCACCCCCTCGCACCTAAGGTGCAATGGGGGAAACCTTCACTCTAGGGACGTTGAATATCACCAGACTCAAGGCCTCCCCATCCCAGGCTAGGAAACTGAGTTTTTTACAACACAATTTACCCGTGGATATCCTGTCCATCCAGGAGTCCCACTGTCCATGAGGTTCTGAGGAAGCTTGGAAAACAATGCTCCTCCCATCCCTATCCTTTTGGTCAAAGCACTGTGGGGTGCTAATTTGGAAAAATAATTTTTTCAAATTGATATCCTCAGAAACATTCCTAAATGGCCGAGTGCTCATTGTCACCTTCTCGTGGGCTGACGTTGCACATGCAATCGTCAACATCTATGCCCCAAATGGTGCACACGAGTGTCAGGAATTTTTCTCGTTGGTCAAGTCCCTCCCACTACCTTTGATTCTTTCCTAGTTGGTGACATGAACTGTTGGCTAACCTCACCAACGGACTGGTGGCCGCCCTCACCCCACGCCCCGCAGGGTCACGTAGAACTACGCATTCTAAAAGCCACCCTTGGGTTAATGGATGCGCTGCCATGACATGCCTCACTGCTTGAAAACATGATGCATCCCCACATCCACAACGGCCTATTAAGGTCTATGACCCGCATCGACCTTATTCTAATGCCGGCGAAATTCCAATCCCACATCTCCCACTTCAAAACAATGAAAATGGAATTCTCTGACCACTGACTGGTCTCAATAACCTACCACTTACCCATCACAGTTGTAAAGGCCCCACATTGGTGCAAAATCTGCCCCCCGAGCTTGTGTCACCAGGATTTTCCATGTGGGTGGAAGAGGCAACTTTGGCAAAATTGTTTGTTGCACCGTTTTGTGCGGACCCCATTTCCAATGGGCAACTTTCAAAGAGGACACCATCCACCACTATTGCCATCTCTCCTCCAGACGCAGATGAGCCACATCGGCAAATATCTCGTGCGCTCTGGTGGAATTGGCCCACTTGGAGTCCAACATTCCAGAAACAGGATACAGCCCTGCATGGGGCTGGAAGTGGGCGGAGGCAGCTGCCCACCTCAACGCACTTAAAAGGCAACACAAACATCAGGTTTGCATCCAATACAGGACCACACGCATCACTAAAGGTGACAAGTGCAACGCATACTTCTTTAAAAATTTTTGCACCATGCCAGAGCGTGGCCTGCACACAGGTGCAAAGATCAGATAATTCCATTGTGGACACACCAGCTGAAGTGGCAATCAAAACGCAAAAATATTACTCTGAGTTATACCGAGCTGAACCAATTCAGCCAGCTGAAATGGCGGAATTTCTCAACCGAGCTCATATCTGCACCATTTTCTGATACCCAGAAATAATGAATTTAATTACTAAACGTATTATGGACAGCCATTCGCGGTGTGCCAAACCAAAAATGCCCAGGCCCAGATGACATTCCATATGAGTTCTACAAAATTATATCAAATATATATCCCCATTGCTGCTAGCCTCACTTAACCAAAACCTGTTGGAAATGCGCCTCCTACCAGGAGGACATGAGGCCTTTACTGTCACACTCTTCAAGAAAGGGGATAAGCTTGACTTAGCCAACTGGCGCCCCATTTCTCTAACAAACACAGACACAGAAATTTTAACAAAAATCATGGCTACCCGTTTAGGGACTGTAGCATCTGCCACCATCTCCCCAGAACAATTCAGTTTCATCCCCAGAAGGTCGATTTGGGATAACGTGCACTCCGTGGCTAATGCATGTCAGTCCACAGCCTCTGGGGCACTTGTATTCTTGGACCAACAAAAGGCCTACAATAGAGTAAACTGGGAATACCTAAGGGCCTGCCTCCATCAATTCCGCCTTCCCCCCGCTTCATAAACTGGGTAATGCTGCTCATGGAATCTGTGACAATGGCAGTGCGTGGCCCAGGCTTCCTAACGGAAGTAGTCCGCCCTCAAAGGGGCTTGGACAAGGGGACCCCCTCAGCCCACTCTTATACAACTTCAGCCTTGACCACTACCGCGAAATGTGAATGCCCAACTAACTGGGGTCCATGTGCCAGGCCAAACCCCAGTCAAGATGATGGCATTTGCAGATGATTGCGTGGTGGGGGTGTCTAATAACAAAGATGCATGTGCGCTTGAAGCCCTCATCCATGAATATTCCCAGGTAAGTAACGCGGCACTAAACGCTTCCAAAACCAAAATCATCCTCCTTGGTCAGTTTCAGAACTGCTGGGCCCCAGCAATTAGTTCCCAACCCGGCCCATCTGCTCGCCCACGTCCTCGCCCTACCAGCTCAACACACACTGCCCCACTGGTGCTCCCCTTTGTGCCACGCCCTACCATAGGACTGGTACGCCATCCGGGCGTGTGTATGGAGGCAGGAGGATATGCATCAGCAGTAATGGAGTGCCGTATTTTGGTTAACGTGACGAAGTGAATCGCCTCTCTCAGAGCCCACCCTACTTCCTTTACTGGCAGGGTTGTTTTAGCCAACTCTATGCTCCTATCCAAAGTCTGGTTCGGAGCCCACGCCATCCCCTTCTCCCCAAGCTTCTTCAAATCCCTGTATGCTTTG
This sequence comes from Massospora cicadina, assembly GCA_022478985.1. Taxonomy (NCBI): domain Eukaryota; kingdom Fungi; phylum Entomophthoromycota; class Entomophthoromycetes; order Entomophthorales; family Entomophthoraceae; genus Massospora; species Massospora cicadina. The sequence goes on from JAKSZP010004457.1 coordinate 31,350, forward strand.
CTTCAAGGATGGCTTTGGTCAGGCCGCCCTCCACCAGTATGGCTAGAGGTCATGTTTGGCCCTCATCATCAAGGTGGCATGGGCCTGCTTGACTTCAAAGCCAATGCTGCCAAGATCCTGGGCACCTGGATCGCGGCCGTCACTGCTCCTACAAACCCATCCCAACACTGGTCCTGCGCGGCCCGCTCCAACTTCTCCCAAGCCTTGGGCCTCAACAATCCATCAAACCCCAACTTCCTGATGAAATACCTCGCATCACACACATCGGCCACAGGTCCTTATGGGACTAAAACCCACTACAAACGAATACTACTCTCCACGCAAAGCGCAGAGTGGAGAATTCATATCAGCGGACATACAACCTGAAGAGGCCGCCCTTCTCCTCAGTTCACACAAGAGGTACAGGGGTTACCCATCCATGATGGCGTGATCCCATTCGACCCCATGTCCTATCCAGGGTGGACTACCTGGACATGATGGACATCCCTTATTCCATTGAGACCCAAAAGACTATCTGGAAATACGCACACCATCCTCTGTTGCAGCCTCAAGTCCGCTCCCATGTGTGGCGCTGCCTGAGGTGAGTGTATCGTACAGCTGAGCGCTCTAACACTTTACACTCATCCTGTGTCGTGTGCGGCCAGTATGGAACGCTGTTCCACCGCCTGGAGAAGTGCCCTACCTCTAAAGCGATATGGCGCGAAGTTCAACGTCTGCTGGGCCAGGATCAAACGCATCCCTTCAGTCTGTCAAGAGATATGTTTGCTTCATCAATGGCCTCCCCCTTCCACCCTCCCTCCATGCTCTGGTGGTTGCAATCGCCATGTGGACTATCCACACGATTGTCTTGGATGCCATAGCTGGCTCCATCCCCACCCTCCCAGAAGCTGTCCACAGATTCCGGTCTCATTTGGTGGACCACTTTCAAGCGTAGATGTTTGGATACCTCCCACCGCGTCGCCGACAGCTTGTCTCCTCCTGGTTCCCAGTCTGGTTCATCAAATCAGACCCCTTCCTCCACACGTGCTCAGTAGTGGCTACGGCCTCTTCACACGTTCCCTCCCCCTCCCCATAAGTGGCGTTCCCGCTGCCAAACAAGAGATAGCATCGCTTCTCTGGGGTGCCTCCCCTGGTACTAAGTTTTGTCTCTTCTGAGTCATATTCGGAAGTGTCCATCCCATGGTTGGCCTTCCCCGCAATAAGTTAAAGATATAAGTCTGTCTTTCAAAAACCCAAAATTGTTACTGGGCGCAGGAGGCACAGTAGTCATAGGTCTCCCTGAGAATCAGGGCGTCCAGGTGCAACAGGACTTCTAGGGGTTCAGGCATGCCAGGAATTCTTGAAGGCTTGGGTAATCTAGAGCTTCCAGGAGGCTAGGAACACCAGGCATCCTCAGAGGGACAGAACATTGAGTACTATCTAAAACTTCTCATGTTTGATAAATTTTTTTAAAATTTTATAGTTGAATTGATCCCCCAAAAATTACCTTTTATTTCAATCTGTGATTTTGGTTCACTACATTGATACTAATTTGATTTTAGTGAAAGTTATTCAGACAATTAAAGTGATTGGAGAGTTTATAACAATCATATATGATCAACAAGTCATTAAAGCAAGTTAATTGAGATTTTATTCATAAGGAGTTGTTAATTTTAAGTATTGTACTTTAATTCTATCCACTTAAATTCAGTATCAGAATTATAAAATCAATAAGTTGAGCTTGTATAGTTTCTGATAGGTTAATGTTCCAGAGTAGCTCTTAATGGCGGAATCCTGCCACCTGCAATAAATGCTATAGAGTTGAAAGGACGAATTGATGCAATTAGCACTCAGTATAGCCTACTTCAATTTATTCAACATAGAGTTCAGCAGTAGTGAAAAGATTAATTATCTGAACTGATACATAGCTATGGCTTGTCTTTAATTATATCATCCTCCAAGACTAAGGCCACAGTAGTAAGGTGTTGGATGGAATCCAAGAAGGCCAAGATCTGTAACAGATAATTTTCACCAGATGGTTCAGTAAGGTCCACCTTTATAGAAGCTGGTAGTTGTAGATTAGGTCACGCTGCAGAAGGTTCTTCTACATGCGTGGTAACCACCCACGCACTAAGGCGAGGGGTTTCACAGTATTAAGAAGAACATGAAGCAGAGTCAATCTTATCCATTGTGGTTGTAGAGGTTTGCTGGGGACTAGAGGTATTTTTAGGTAGCCCCAGAGTTTTAAGATGTGGGGAAAGAATAATAACATACAAATAAAGGTTCAGAGTAACCAAAGACCCTAGTGGAAGGTTTATAATAAATATACAATAAAGGGTAATATAAACTTTTCTCTCTCATTGCAATCACTTTTACAACTTATTCAATTTAAGTCTGATTCTAGTTTGAAAATCTCACAGAGAGATTAGTCTGCGCCCATGTCAGGGAGCAGTTGGGTAAGTAAGGTAAGAGGAGCAGGTGGTAGGCCCGCGGCCTCAAACGTTCAAAAACGCCCCAGAGAAACTGGAGGAAGAGAAAAAAAATTTAAAAAACTAGCGGTCACTATTTCCCCAGAAATCCTCGCTTGGAAAGCACAATGCAACCAGTACATCAACACGCCGCACTCCCAACCACTCTCGTCAGTGGAATAAGGAGTCCATGTGTTTCTGGACATCCATCAAACAGCTCTATGGAAAACTTTTGTGGGGATGTGCACACTTTTTTCCTGACCGCGGTGTACATTGCACCTCACTCCATGTCACGTGGTTGGCTGGACCTCGGTTTCAAAAACAAGGAGGCAGCAGACAAAGCTGCTGCAGTGTGCATAGTGATTGACCTTCCTGAAGGGCAACAGGTTGTCGAAACCAAATGCACCAGATAGACAAAATCCAACCAAATTTTCCTCACGTTTGACTTTTTGACTACTACAGTAAAACGTGCCATTTTGGAGTAACACCTGAAAGATGATCTCACTGTTTATGGCAAAATACAATCTTTCAAGATGCAACGCTTTATGCTGATGCCACACCTGTGCACCGGCAAAGCTATTGCAGTTCTGACCCCAACTGAGGAGATCGCAAAGGACCTAACCCAGAGCCCGCACTCCACTTATATCAATATGAAGGGCATACCACCCACCCTTTCTGGGTAACCGTGGACAGCCGCCCCCCATCTGCACCCACTGTGACGCGTTCAGCCATAAGGCACATGCATGCCCCACCAAGGAGGGCATCACATTCCAAGAGCACCCCTCAGCAGCCATGGCCAGCGGAGAGGCGCACTATGAACCAACTGCAAGCACCAAAGAGGCTTTCCCATGGGGAGCACAAGGCTGCTACCTACTGGTAAAACCTATTTCCCTGCAAAAGCAGAAGAAGGCCAAGCAGGCCTTAGGACCGCGGCCAAGGAAGCGGCCAAAGTCACCACCGCTATCCCACACTCCCAATGCCAGGAGGACATCGAAACCTTCATGGCAGAAGCAACTTAGGAATCCATCAACCAATCAAATTAGGAAGCTCATGCTGATTGGGCCACCCGATCTGAGGATCTGATGGGTGACTTGAATTCTCCCAATCTTTGCAACCAAGCTCCGGTCAAAACTGACTTGGCCTTCAACCTACCTGAAATTTTTTTGCCCCGCTCAATGGTGCACCAAACTCATCCGCACCACAAAAAATTTGTTTGACATTGGGGAAACAAAAAGCAAAGGCAAAAGCCAAAGCGAACCTTTCTGCTAAAATCAACAAAACCATCGACAGCGTTGCTGCAAACACTCGCGCTGCTGTGAAGGCTCATGAGGATCTAGAGGAAGCTAGTGGGCCTGGGTGCCCACCCCTCGCACCTAAAGTGCGATGGGGGAAACCTTCACTTTAGGGATGTTGAATATCGCCGGACTCAAGGCCTTGCCATCCCAGGCTAGGAAACTGAGTTTTTTACAAAAAAATTACCCATGGATATCCTGGCCATCCAGGAGTCCCACTGTCCACAAGGTTCTGAGGATGCTTGGAAAACCATGCTCCTCCCATCCCTATTCTTTTGGTCAGAGCAATGTGGGGTGCTAGTTTGGAAAAACCATTTTTTCAAATTTTTATCATTTGAATCCTTCCTCAATGGCCGAGTACTCATTGTCACTTTCTTGTGGGCTGATGTGGCTCACACTATCATCAAAATCTACGCCCCAACCTGTGCATGAGAACGTTGGGAATTTTTCTCATTGGTCAAATCACTCCTGTTACCCCCAGACCCTTTTGTAGTTGGTGATATGAACTGTTGGCTAAACACTAATGGACCATTGGCCTTCCTCCTCCCACGCCCCCCAGGGTCATGTAGAACTTCACATTCTAAAGGCCACCCTTGGGTTAATGAATGTGCTGCCGCGGTGAGCCCCGCTGCTCAAAAACATGATGCGACCCCATGTCCTCAATGGCCAATTAAGGTCCATGACCCGCATAGACCTTATCCTTACACTGGCGAAATTCCAACCCCACATTTCCCACTTCAAAACAACAAAAATTGAATTCTCCGACCACCAGTTGGTCACGATAACCTACCACCTACCTGTCACAGTGGCTAAGGCCCCACATTGGTGCAAACTCCGCCCTCCAAAACTTGTCTTGCCAGGATTTTCCACTTGGGTGGAGTCAGCAACTTTGGAAAAAGAGTTTATTACACCCTTTTGTATGGACCCCATCTCCACATGGGCAGCCTTCAAAGAGGATACCATCTGCCACTCTTGCCACCTCTCCTGCTGACACTCACAAGCCACATTGGCTGTCATCTTGTGCACTCTGGCAGAGTTGGCACACCTGGAGTCCAACATCCCAGCCACAGGATATAGCCCTGCATGGGGATGGAAGTGGGCGGAGGCAGCTGCCCACCTCAACACGCTCGAAAGGCAACACAAACATCAGGTTTCTGTTCAGTACAGGGCCAAATGCATTACAGAGGGCAACAAGTGCACCGCATATTTTTTTTAAAAAATTTTGCACCATGCCAGAGCATGGCCTGCACACAGGTGCAAAGATCGGATGATTCCATCGCGGATACACCAGCTGAAGTGGCAATTGAAACATAAAAGTATTACTCCAAGTTATACTGATCCAATCCAATTCAGCTGTCTGAAGTGGCAGAATTTCTCAACTGAACCCACATCTGCACCATTTCCCAATACACGGAAATAATGAATTTGATTACTCTGAATGAACTATGGACAGCCATTCGCGGTGCACCAAACCAGAAATGCCCAGGCCCAGATGGCATTCCATATGAATTCTATAAAAAGTACTTCAAATATATATCCCCACTACTGCTTGCCTCACCTAACCAGAGCCTTCTGGAAACGCGCCTCCTACCAGGAGGACAAGAGGCTTTCACCGTCAAACTCTTCAAGAAATGGGACAAGCTAGACTTAGCCAACTGGCGCCCCATTTCTTTTAACTAACATGGATATAGAAATCTTAACAAAAATCATGGATAACTGTATAGGGATTGTAGCATATGCCACCATCTCCCCAGAACAATTCGGTTTCATTCCCAGAAGGTTGATTTGGGACAACGTGCACTCTGTGGCTAACGCATGCCAGTCCACAGCCTCTGGGGCACTTGTATTCTTGGTCCAACAGAAGGCTTATGATAGAGTAAACTGGGAATACCTCGGGGCCTGACTCCATCAATTCCGCTTACCCCCTTGCTTCATCAACTGGGTGATGCTGCTCACGGAATCTGCAACAATGGCAGTACGTGGCCCAGGCTTCCTAACGGAAGTAGTCCGCCTTCAAAGGGGCCTGTGACAAGGGGACCCCCTTAGCCCACTCTTATACAACTTCAGCCTTGACCCACTACTTTAAAACGTAAATGCCCAACTCACTGGGGTCCATGTGCCAGGCCAAGCCCCAGTCAAGATGATGGCATTTGCAGATGATTGCGTGGTTGGGGTAACTAATAATCAAGATGCACGCGCGCTTGAAGCTCTCATCTAGGAATATTCCCGGGTAAGTAACACTGCACTGAACGCTTCCAAAACCAAAATCATCCTGCTTGGTTGGTATCAAACCTGCTGGGCCCCAGCAACCAGTGCCCAGCTTGGCCCATCTGCTCGCACATGTGCTCGCCCTCCCTGCTCACCCCACACCGCCCCACTGATGCTCCCCTTCATACCACGCCCTACCATAGGGCTGGTCCGCCATCTGGGCGTGTGGATGGAGGCAGGCGGGTATGCATCAGCAGTAATGGAGAGTCATATTCTGGACAACGTGACGAAGCGAATCGCCTCTCTCAGAGCCCACCCCACTTCCCTTACTGGCAGGGTTGTTTTAGCCAACTCTATGCTCCTATCCAAAGTCTGGTTTTAGCCCACGCCATCCCCTTCTCTCCAAGCTTCTTCAAATCCTTGTATGCCTTGCTGCAAGGATGGCTTTGGTCAGGCCGCCCTCCACCAGTGCGGCTAGAGGTCATGTTTGGCCCTCATCATCATGGTGGCATGGGCCTGCTTGACTTCAAAGCCCATGCTGCCAAGATCCTGGGCACTTGGATCGCGGCCGTCACTGCTCCTACACTTCCATCCTAACACTGGTCCTGCGCGGCCCGCTCCAACTTCTCCCAAGCCTTGGGCCTCAACAATCCATCAAACCCCAACTTCCTGATGAAATACCTCGCATCACACCCATCGGCCACAGGTCCTCACGGGACTATAACCCACTACAAACGAATCCTCCTCTCCATGTGGAGCGCTGAGTGGAGAATTCATATTAGCGGACACACAGCCCAGAGAGGCCGCCCCTCTCCTCAGTTCACACAAGAGGTACAGGGGCTACCCATCAAAGATGGCGTGATCCCCACACGGCCACATGTCCTATCCAGGGTGGACTACCTGGACATGATGGACATCCCTTACTCCATTGAGACCCAAAAAACTATCTGTAAATATGCCACCATCCTCTGTTGCAGCCTCAAATCCGCTCCCACGTGTGGCACTGCCTGAGGCGGGTGTACCGTATGGCTAAGCGCTTTAACACTTTACACTCATCCTGCGTCGTGTGTGGCCAGTATTGAACGCTGTTCCACCGCCTGGAGAAGTGTCCTAACTCTAAAGTGATATGGCGCCAAGTTCAACGTCTGCTGGGCCAGGATCAAACACATCCCTTCAGTCTGTCAAGAGATATGTTTGCTTTATCAATGGCCTCCCCCTTCCACCCTCCCTCTGTGCTCTGGTGGTTGCAATCGCCATGTGGACTATCCATACGATTGTCTTGGATGTCATCGCAGGCTCCACCCCCACCCTCCCAGAAGCTGTCCACAGATTCCAGTCTCATTTGGTGGACCACTTTCAGGCGTGGATGTTTGGATATCTCCCACCACGTCGCTGACAGCTGGTATCCTCCTGGTTCCCAGTTTTGTTCATCAAATAAGACCCTTTCCTTCACACGTGTTCAATTGTGGCTACGGCCCCTTCACACGTTCCTAGCCCTCCCCATAAGTGGCGTTCCCGCTGGCAACAAGAGATAGAATCGCTTCTCTGGGGTGCCTTCCCTGTTACTAAGTTTTGTCTCTTTTGGGTCAAATTTGGTAGTACTGTCCCATGGCCGGCCTTCCTCACAATAAATTTAAAATTACAATAAAGGGTAATATTATTTTAAAATTGCAGAATATTCTTTTTTAGCTTAATATTAGTGACTACCTTTGAAATATTTGTTGAAAATCAAAAATCAGGTCCTTTGAAGGTTACATTATTATTAGTTTTTAGTAGCACTAAAGGAATCTCCTAGGGGAATTTCATTCTCTAGGGAAAATCTCTTGACATATTATGCGTTGTCAAGGCAGATATCTGCTATCTGATCAGGAAAAAATCACTAGTCAACGCTAGAAACTCTCTCATCAAAATTGACATCATTGCGGCATTCTCTGTTAAGGCAAACAGGAAGTAATCTCTGTATTAAAACAGGTAAAAGTAATTGATGAAGGATCTATTAGATCAAGCATAACTTTATTAAGAATTAAATGGTACTTTAAAATTTAGTTTAGAGTAGAAGCATAGAATATAATAAAATAAAGAAAGTATAAAATCCAGATGGTAAGAGATAGTCATATAATACTTGTGAAGGTAGAAATAGATTTGGGAAGTAGGGGTATTGGCACAGTTTAGGTTCAGGTTAAGTAGATCAGTTTACATCTTTGAGAGCTGGACTGAGATAATGGTAACACAGCTAAGTGGTTTTCATTATCTGCCATAGGGAATCCAACAGATAGTAAGGTGGAGTAGGTGGCACAAGGTGTAATATGTGGTGTGAGGTGATTAATGAGGGGGTTAGAGGTGTTAAACACTAAACATATCCTCAGGCCTAATATCAGGATGAATAAAAACTTGACTCAGGTATTTTTCCTATCTTATTGGCCTGTAATCTTTAATGGGGTGATTCATCCTGAAGATTTTTAACTGTGATTTCAGCGTTATTAACCGTTTAATGCTATGTAAATTAATAACAAATTCAGGCTTTAATCCCAATAAATTCTTGATGGTTAAATTAATAAAAAATGGGCCAGAAATAGTCTAAATAAATAAATGTGTCATGAGCCCAAGATCAAGGCTCCCACCAACAAGGAGAATCATGTGAAAACCAAAATATAGTTATGGATAGTAATAATTACTTTAATTGATTGTAGTGATGTGTAAAGGGTATCAGCTTCGCCCTATTATTTTTGGAGCATTAAACTTTGTTGTATTAGGTATTTATTTTTACTACTTATTCATTTAAAAATTATTCGAGGTGGGTCAACCTTGGGACAAATATACCGCACTGAGAATGTTTTCTAGCCAGTACAGGTTTTGAACTCAAAACCTGCACTAGGGGCGGAAGCAGTTTTACCCGCTCGGCTAACCACCCTTACTACTTATTCATTTAGTATACCCTAAGATATATATGCGTTGTGCCACAAACCTATTTTATAAGAATTTAACCATGTTATTATATCTTGATTAAAATTGCTAAGCAGGGGCCATCTAGTACTAAAAAAATTGCTAAGCAATCCCTACATCTTATTTTGGATTATCAAGCTCATGAAGCTCAATCTTAAACTGAATTCTTATATTACTCTTTCCCTAATGCTTTATATAGCAATCCTCTATATTTATATAGATATTTCTTTTCTTACTCTATAATCTTGTTGTTGAATATCCATTATAGAAGACATGTTAAGAAACAGATACAAGGTTCATCCTGTTGGGTACTTATGAGAGCCAGGACCTTGAAGGTAAGTTAACCAATATTTCCTCAACTGTCCTAACAAGATGCCAAAGTACCAATTCTTTAGTTATTATTGCCAGAGCCTCTGGAGACAAAACCTTTCCCAATTTGTCCTCCTCATTTGAGTGGGCATCTGATGATGTTTTCAAAACAGAGGAAATCAATAGCTTCGCTTGGGTTTAAACCCTGACAGAAAAATGTTTAATACTTTAGTTTGAGTTTGAATCCCAATGTCAAAGATTATTAATTTTCCATATTAGGTTTAATACCGCCATTAAAGTTGATCAATTATTCAGATTTAGCTTAAATCACAACATCTACGTTCATTGCAAAAGCTATGACATCATATCTCTTTTACTCGTTTCTGTAAAGCATGAATGCCCTAGGTTCCACTTTCAGTTAATGGGTAAATTTTACATTACAGTTGGCGCAGGAACATCTTCTTTGTTTGCAATATGCAGCATTTTCTGCCCCTTTTGATCCTTCAATAATGAGGCAGTGGAACGAGCAAACAATATACTTATATATACTAAAAATATGGGAGCAAAAAAAACCATGCAATGGAATTACTGTCTGCCCTCCGCCTTACTAACCATAAAATAAGCTATTAACAAATAATCGAATGTCCTTTATAGTACCTTCAATGAGGATAGGCCCTTAATACCCAGAAGTGTGCATTCGCTGGTAGATACTCTGCTCTTAAAGATGCTGACTTATCAATGAGGGCACTAGACAATTAAATCACTATATTACAAGCGCTTTCCGCCAAAAGAATTATTATGACTAACACAAATGACACTGCGTTATTTAATACTTATAAACTGGCTCTCCCTTCCTTTAAAGTTGGAATTCTTGCTATTTATCAATATACCTGGTGAATAACCTACCAAAAATGACACTCCTGTTTATATCATATTAAGTCATATACAAGGAGGGGTTTATATATCACATTTCAAAATTTAACCAGGGTACCATAATTAAAAAGGTTCATGGTAAATTCTTTAAGCATATGTCTCCCTATGACAGGACTTTGAGGGGGCACTATCAGAATTTATAATAACAAAAAGTCTGTCAAGGACAAAGTGGTGAGTAATTTAAACTCTTCCCTCCAGAATCATGTCTTGAAAAAACAATTAACCTTCAGCCTGATGATTTAATTTCCACAGATAGACAAGAATGATTTAAGGAATCAGGAATTCAATAAAAGGAATAGTCTGATCTAGTCCCCATATGAAGCTCTCATGAAACTGTATCCTAAAGCCCAGAGTCTTATTTGAGAATTCTCAGAACAATGGAGTCAATATAATCAACGTTGATAGATTAGATTAACCAAAACTCAGCTCTTGTATTTGATGATAATTAAAATCTCTGCTTAAGAGGGAACAAGGCGTTTTCTACGTCACAAGGCCCCCAATCACACTATATACCTTAAAATAATTTTTAACCTAATAAAGAGTTTCAGATTCTAAACTATACTTTACTTATCATGTATCTTAAATTTATTTCTTAGATTTATGATATAGTATATAGCAGGTGGGACTTCAGAAAGTAGCTATTTCAGACGCTAATGAATGCAAAAGTGTCCAGACATTTCTTTTCTATAGGTATTATGCTTCAAAATCCATAACAACGGAAGCTAGAAATTCCAAACAGTTCACCTACATGAAAATAAAATTTGAATATCCAACTCCATAAAGTGATGAATCCAATAGCTGGTTTACTTTCTATGTAAAATATATTATTTAATTGAGATAAGCTGACCAGGAGATGGACATTACCAAACTAAAATTAAAATCATAAAAAAAATTAATGATTCAAACAAAACGCCCATAATGGACAGATTGATTGAATCATACCTAACAAATATCCAACCAAGTGGGTAGCGAATACTGCTATACCTCCATGGTGGATGGGGAGGGGGATTGGGGGCTCATCTTTGGCCGCATCCATCTCATTCCAGAGTAGGGTGCATGTTAAGGCAGAGAGTAGGGTTGTGGGGGCATCGGTGGTATGGCGTTCATTATCCCTGATGAATGGAACTTCTGATTAGTTGTTAGCCATCATAATGCCAACAATATATTTGACCAAAGCGTCTTCAGCTTTGGGGTGGGCGTTTGGGAAATTAACGAATGTGGCAATGTTGGTTCAAGTTATTTTTTCTTTCAGATACCGTGCTACTGTTACCACGTTCTGGATGGCTTCAGTGACGTTTTTGTGTAGAATTTTCATGTTGATCTTACTTTGTGCAGTAAGATCTATGGGGATAACAGAAGGTGGAATTCCTCCTGCTAGCGCAGCCACAGATTTGGTGGCAGATTTGCAGAGCGGACAGCAATCTGATGTGTGGTGGCTGCTTCTACTGCAAGCTGGTGGTCACTGTAGAACAGTTTGGCGTTAGGTTGTGGGACATATTTCTGAGGTAGGAATTTTGCATTCCATTCTGCGTTACAGAGCCTCTTGACTTGCAGCGACAGTTCTTCAATGATGTTACCTAATTTGTCAATTTTATTCAAATACTCCCATGGGTTTTGGTTGAATTGGATTGGGGAATCGGTGTATGGTTGAGGATTGGCTGGTTTTCTGGAATTTTCTGGGATCGAACTGGGGTCCAATCCTGCGCTTGATTATAAGAATCATGCATGGCCCTGGGGCAAGGTGGATGCTGATTGGTGGCTGCAGGTGCATCTGCAGCATCAGGCATTGGAGGAGGGGAAGGTAGGATCATACCCATGTCAGAGTTGGCGTGGGGTGGGTGGCTGATTGGTGGGCATTGGGCAAACTTTTGGCATCGGTGGAAGTTTCTGAGTATGAGCATTTACATTTCAAGTGGTCTAACTTGGAACAGGATGGACTAATTGTCTGTCTGCCCTCAACATGGGCCCAGAACGGATGGTCAGGGGCAGATGGGATGGTGGCACGAGGTGGAATTGCCAAAGAATTTTTTGTAAATTCAGGGCTGATTGTGGCATATGCCCAAGGCCCAGCGAGGTGTGTGGCCCCATTTGGGATCACAAATTGTAAGATAGGTTGGCGCCGTAGGCTGCCAAACCTTCCATCAGCTCCTGGTGGAGCACTTTGAGGGGAAGTGGGTGGGCAAACCAGCAAACTGGACCACCAAGGTGGTGTCCATTGGGAGCCAGGTCTGAGTTGTTGGGAGGGGAATATTATTGAATAATAGTGGCACTGTTGCTGCAATGGCTGTATCAGCTTCACAGGGGAAGCTAAGATCAAAGTACCCCTTATAGGGGTGGAAGTTAATAAAACAGGCTGGTGTCATCACTGCCTGAGCCATTTTGATAATGGCTTGGTCGTCGTAGGGGAAGAATTTCCCATATTTGACCATAAGGATAAAACGAATGTTGCTCCAGGGGAGCACCAGGAGGCAGCGGGGCACCGCTTGGGTTTGGGCAAGATGGGCATCAAGATCCTTGGGAGGAACAAATCATTCAAGGGTTTGGAATGACTGGGCAAGCCAGTCTGAGCACGTTTTCTGTCAGATGGAAAATGGAGGGTTAGTTTCGCCGCTGCCCCACACTGGGACAGTTAGCAGGGGATCCAATGACATCAGAGCAAGACTTTGGTGTGCGATTAAGTGTTTGATTTTAATTTACCAAATAAATTGCTCAGAAAGTTATGCTGAGCAGAGAGAAAAAGGCTTTCTATGTAAAATATGCAACGCAATAGTTTAACAACAAATTAAATGAAAATTCAATACTTTATTATTTTTTTCTCATGAGATACTTGCATGAGGGCATTAATGATAAAATTTATTAAAAACTGCAAGAACTTAAAATGATAAAATACTCTTAAGTAATTTTAAATTGAAATTATAAAACCTCAATGCTTACTATGCTCTAAGTGTTGGTTTTTGAAATATAGTTTAGCTTACTATTATTTGATCTTATTGACAAACCAATTTCTTGAAACCTAGGGTGACCCCAGTTTTGATTTCATCTATACTTATTAGTAAAGGTTCTTACCTTAAAACTTTAAATATTACAACTTTTTAAAATTTGGCTGATGCCTATATGAGATGGATGAAACCAAAAGCTTTGCCTTAACAAGTTGATTCCTTTAGTAGCTTAAAAGATTTATTATCAGAAGATTTCCTAATGCAACTGGCATAATGACAAAAGTATACATAAAGCCAAATCCCTAGTTTTTTGTCTTTATCCTTACCCATTGCTTAGGTTTTAATACCTATTTTTAAGTAATGTTTGTTTGAGGACTGAAGTTTTTAGGAAGTCCACAACTTCATAACTTATATAAACTTCAGGAATAAAGATTTTTCACTTCTCTTCATTAATTCAGCATGATCTCAGGAAGTCAAGATATAAATATCCTCACCTAACAATTGGAAAAATAATCAGCTACTTTCTTCTATCACCCTCTTCTTGAAGAACTCCAATTCTCATTCTAAGAAGGCTTACAGTCCGTCTGAAGGCTACCAACCTAAATCAATAAAGAATTTCATTCTTCTGGGATCACCTTATAAAAAATCTTTTAATCATGGCGCACAAGTCCATTCTAATAGAGAAGATAACTTCTTTGATTGCCTCTTTTTTGCATGCACCTATTTTTTAATTAATTTATTTTTTAGCAAATCAATAAAATTTCTAAACCCAAAAAATACCTTAAGTTAGTCAACTAGACTGCTTTGCTATTAAAGACAAAAGATTCTGAGAGACCTCATTCTCTCCATATAGCATAAAATTGATCAGTTTATGGAATGCGTAATACAAAGCTTTTTTTTAATGTGTATCACAAAAACATTAGGCAACAGCAACCACATAAAATAGTATAAAATTGGCAGGATGTCAATGCCAGTCCCTGTGTACGTGCACTATATCAGGAACTCATGATGTAGTCCCTGCTCACTATTCATATGATGCTCATCACCAACAACATTCTCTGTCCCAAGGACAGCACTAAGAGAGAGGCAATGCTTGGCCAAATTCACTATTGGAGCTCATGATCCAGAATAGTTGTTTGATTAGCTTAAGAAAACTCCAATTTAATACAAATGTTAAAAAATGTCTTTTTATTGAAGCGATAGAAGACAATATAAAAGATTTGAGGCTCTAATTACCTCCTGACTTTTTCCTTGAGGTTATTTTAGCTTACAATAAAAAGGATTTAAAGATCATATAATTATCACATTATGTGGCCATACGTCTAACCCTGAATTATAAAAAAGATCAAGCAACAAGATAATCAAGGAGGAAATGATCCAGTCTTACAACCCATTTTCTGCAATCTTGCATTTCTGCACCTTAACTTGTTTCCCAAAAGTATGACTAAGACCTCTTGCAAGTATGTATTTCCAGGCAAACTATTTACCATTATAGCCTCAAAGACATATTCTTTGATAAGCGTAAGTCTGGGGGAGCAACCCCTGCGTCTGAATCACAATATTTCTGTTCCAGAAAAGAGAGGGAAAAAGCAAGTTTCTTTCTCCTTGTCACCCTGGGAGATTTAGCTCATGTGGTAGATGAGTGGTGGGTGATTGCGTAGCCTTTAAAGGTTGCATCATTATCCACTATGCTAACTGCTTGTGAATTGGTACAGCAGATAGAGGGTGTGGGGGAAGTAGCAGCAGCCAGGGACCTTGGCCAGCAGAGGATTGAATGCCTTTCTTCCCCTCAAAAGGTTTTCAGTGGTTTGAGTTCTACCAATGTTGTTAAATTGAGATTTGCTGAGAGGAAATCGAATAAATGAGCTTTGTACGTAAAATTTCCCATCTGCCATGGCTCTTTATCACAGGTAATCGCCCCCATTCCTGATAGGTAAAGGTGCACCTTACCCTTTACCAACTCTGTAGGAGCTGTCATATGTGGCCTGACCATAACTGCACACAGTCGCCCAAAAATGAAGTGTTGCCAATCCATCAGGAAAATTTTCTGTGGTAAGGGAAATTTCGTGGCAAAGTTTGAGCGTGACTCATCTGGCTAGGCTGGGATCAATATGGCGTCATAAAGTTTTGGATGGTAGTCCAACATAATAAAAATTATAAAATTATTCCCAATAGTAATTTTCATCACTCAGGTCCCCATTTTGTTTGGTGATCTTATAAGGCATCAGACCTTGAAAAGTTCCACTGTCACTCAATTGTTCTTCCTTTACTACACCTATACAATTTCAATTCTAAAATGTGATCCACAAAAAACAAGTTTTTTTGTGAATTATTGAAGTCCACCAGGTAATTTATAGCAAGGATGCTAATTCTATACATCAGTGGTTGGTTCTTAGGGCTGCCTTACTACTGTTTCATCCGTCAATATGGATGGCTGTACCACAGGTATTCTGGCTGGTATTCTGGGTGGTTACTACCTAGAGCTCCAGGATGTTCTTATTATTATCAACACAATCTATATCATAATGGAGTGACCCCAGTTTTGGTCTGTCTCCACACTTCTCAGTAGAAAGGGTTCTAAAATAATTTTGTGTCATAAGCAGATGACCCGTTTTTCTGCTCAAAAGCTTACCCCAGTTAGAAATTAACTAATTGCCCCAACAACAATACAGTTTCCTCCCAGCCCCTTATATGAAATGGGTGGGGCTTGCTTGTCATCAACAGGAAGGTCAGTTTGGAAGCTCATGGGTGTGGGGATGTTGTTTGTCACCGCAGCCGTTTTACCACTTCCTCAACCCACTGTTATGTGTTCAGGGTAGAGTTTTGGGGCGGTCAACTTGGACGCTCCAGAGGAACCAATGTATGTATATCTGATAGTGCCTTTGTTTACTATGAGGTATCCACCGGAGGTGGGGGTGGCTCATGTGGCATTATCACACTTTTCTCCCATAAGGGTTCTTCTGAAGTCAGTACAGTAATTACCTCTTTCTAAAGATATGTTTTGCAAAGTGGCTAAGAACCAAAATCAGGGGCATCTTCTAAACCTGTACATATCAGGTTGGGGTCTCCGCGGTGTTAAGAAAACTTAGTGGCTTCGCTGCTCATTCACAAATATTGACCCCTTAGTTTTTGGAACTGCACAGGTTTGATGTGCTATCCTCATGTTGTTTGATGTTATATATAAGATATAATAGTATGAGGACTAATATTTGTGTTGAATAGATCACTAGTGTTGAGTTCAACGCTTGACCAGTATTCCTCCTAAAAATACTCTCAATGTCCTCTCTTTGGTGTTTATTCCTTTATCTTCCTAACTTGATCCATGCTCAGATGTTAGTTTAAAGCCTTTCCTCTGGTGACACACAGTTGGCAGCAAATCTTATCTTAGCTCACCTTTCTTTCTCAGGAACCTCGATTCTTACTCTTTATCCTAATTAAAGAGTATCCAATTAAAGCACACAGCAATAATTTCCTTGAAGATGAATATAAGTAACAATGAATTCTGCTAAAGTAATTTCTTTGTTATGTGAATTCTCAGAGGAATTTATAGTGGGAATTTGGCTCACAACCCTCAGTTGGCCCCTCAGAGATATAATAGCAGCCGTTTCCATTAAATTACCCCTCATTGTCTCACCAGTAATGGTCTTCCTTATCCCAGCTAAGAAAGTTGTCAGACATCCTTGAGACCTAAAACGAAAGAGTCAGAAAACGTGTCCCTAACATTTTATACTTGATCCTAGTGAACCAACTATATTTGACGAGCAACTTGCTTAGGTAATGGGACTTATTACCCATTATGGCAGGTCACTTTAACAACCGATTGATTCACTAGTTGCAGGTGGCATCACTCGCCTTGCAACTCACTACTCATTCCCAATCAGTCAGTGATGAAACCCAAATGATCCCAATTGTTACACCTGATAGTTAATAATCAACTAACTAACTAAAAGATGCCTCCATTTCGTTGGCAACTCTGGACAACGAGATCTTAAACATTTACCTGGATTGATCCCCAACAGATCCAAACTAGGCGAATTACTTAAAATCCTCTGAACATTGTTAACCCAAAATTGGGTCAACCAATATCCAATTCACTCACTGTAGGAAATTATTCCCTAGCGACCCATGGTAAATTAGACATCTGGTAATGTGGGCAAAATTATAACATATCCACCCTCTTGCCTAGATTTTCAGTGATTAGGATTGGGATAGGAGAATAATGCTTCAGTCTTAGGTCAAATACTTCTTTTGTTAAAGCAATGTATAGTCAATCGATACTCTATGCTGCTTGGGACAACCTTTGGCATGTGGAACTCTTCCTCTTCCTCCTCGTTACTGCCTACTCAGAGTGAAGTCCCCATGACCTTCTTTTGTTCTGGGATAATCATTTACTTGTGATGATATTAATCCTGGGATCCAGTTACTCCCCATCAGGGCATATGACCTACTGTCATATTCAGGATTCTTGGTCAAGTGTCCTCAATTTACTTATTTTCCTCCATGTCCTCGACAGGAGATTCTTGCCATCAATGTTAATTTCACAGCAGAATTAATAATGCTTATTTATGTTTGCTCTTGTTATCTTCTCATAATAACTCCATGGCTCATATCATTCATAAGACTTCTCTGGAGAGCTTATCTCATTAATTTTTAGATTAATTTTCACAAAGATATAGCCTATTTTATTCCAGAGTGCATAATGTTGACTATCATAAAACTCTGATAATCCCCTCTCATCCAGCTCATATGTCAAATTTGGAGTCTTGGTACATACAACTGCTTGATAGCATGTATAATAAATACCTTTGGCTTTTTAACTGATGAGTTGATCTGCATGACGGAATCTCTTTTATGGTCCTCCTAGGACTCATACTCCCAGTCAAGTACCCATGACCACCCTTCTATGGAATTACCATAAACGGTATATAACCCTTATAAAACCAGTTTAGCAATTGTCCCAAACAACTTGCAACAAATCCTTCCTCTGTCATTGATTCCCAAGTTAGACTTCGAAAACCCTCCTGGATTTAGCTACATTTTTGGATACTCCTACAATCATCATTGAACCTATAGAAGTAATGTCCTCCGCTCTTGATTGATAATTTCTTACTGAATCAGACTTGCTTCTGGAGTTCCTTTTCCGATGTGTCCTGTTTACAATCCATCTGTTTTGTCAACTGAACTGGTCATTGGAAACCGTAAACATTCTGAACTCCTTTATGCAGAACTGAGGACCTAAGTCACAAAGCTCTATCCATAGCTCTGGACACCACCAATCTCAAAACATTCTCGATCAAGACGTTACAGACTTTTCTATTTGCTTTGCTGGCCAAGTTCATAGAAATTGGGACATAAAGCTTCCAGCCTCTGCCAGCTTCCTTCCCCTTCTTCATTTTCTTCCAAGAAGCTCATAGTCATCATCTGCAGGATAGATTTGCTCCCTGCATGATATATCATTTCTGGCACATCCTATAAAGTATCTTTTCCTGATGACTTTGATCAGGGGCATGATTTGGCACCCCCACCTAGTATCCTTTACTCAATGCTGGCCAAAATGTCCAACGTTCTTGATGAAGCCCATCAGTAAGCACTCAAGACTAATCTTCTGGCTCCAGTGCCATATCAGGATTACTCAGGGTTATTTGATAACTGCTTCTTCTTGTTCTGTGCTTTAAACCCTGATCCAGGGCATCATAATTGGCAAGTTTTTATATTTCCATCTCTCTTCCCCTAGTCACACTTCCCAGGGATCATCCTCCTCTCAGAGAACTTGGCTTCAAGTAGGTCTAGCCCTTTTTAGCATCTGATCTCACATAGATTTCGATGGTTTATTTACTACAACTGCAATCATCATCTCTCCCTCAAAAGGCAACATAGGCGGATTTCCCCGAGTTGAGGATAACCAATAAATACAAAATATATCTTTTTTTCAGAGTTTAAAAATTTTTTTTCTGTAATATTCTTATCAACATTTATTTATTTCTTCTTTTATACATGGGAATTGACCTAAAAATATTTCAACAGTCCATCTTCTTTATATATTCCCCCAAACTGGTTCCTAGATATTCTTAGAGCTACCAGTTTTCTATGATTCAGAGGTCAATTTTTTAAAAATTAACCGTCTAGTCTGGTTCAGCAGTCCTTTTTTCAGACTTAACCAAATCAGGACATAACCATCTTAATGTTCAGTAGTTCTTTAGGAACATTTTTTCCTTGTTTTTTTTCATTTATCCATCACTTTTAGTACTTAGCATGGACTCAAATTACTCTCCTTCCATCTAAGAGGTTCTTGATGGTATAGGCATCCATTGCCATCTTGACAATATTCTCAAATGGACCCAACCACAATGAATCTAATTTGTTTCTTCTCCAAAAACCATGCATATCGCAATATGGGACTCTTTCACATATTTGGTATCCTAATAAGGCCAGTTGGTTCTTATCATCACTCATTTTCGCTCAGATCCTTTTCTTTAAGGTCATACAAATTAGCAATTTCATTTTGATCAGGATATTTGACAATTGGTTCAGGTACTGCTCAGCCTCATCCCTGACGTTGGTTCCACCATTGAATATAAAATTGGCGTCAATGCGGCCTTCCTTCCATATAGCAACTCAAACGGCGCTTTTCCTGTTGCCATATAATGACTTAGTTTGTATGGGAACGTCACCAAACTAAGGTACATTCCCCATGCAGAAGTTCTCCCCGCAACCAGCTTCCTTAGCATCATGGCCAGCGTCCTAATGACCCTTTATACCAGTCTTTTTCTCCAGCTGGTAATGTACTGATATGACTCCTCAGATCCCCATTATTTCATTTAATTGTGGGATCTCATAAGACGTAAAATTCATTCTATTTTTGCTCAACAAGACTTTTAGGAATCCATGGCAGTATACTACTTGATCCAGGATAAACTTCGCAGTGCTTTTAGCATCTACTTTTGCCAGGGCCTTTATCTCAACCCATCTAGTCAGATGGTCAATTGCAACTATGATGTATTTGACTCCCCCTGCACTTATGGTTAATGGCCTTATCACCTCAAAGGACAATGTATTTCAAGTAAATCCAGGGTGGACCAGTCAGTACCCAGTTGTGTTCTTGTGGGGCTTATGCAACTGGCACTCCACACAAGAGCCAGATAATCTGCTACATTGTAGTCAATGGACTCCCAGTAATACTACTGGCGAATATGATTGGTCATCATCATCAGGCCTCCATGTCCAACAACCTTATGAGCAGCTTTAATGATAGCCTCTTTTTTCTGAAAGCATTGGGAATTTTAATTTTCTCATCAATAATCTTAAAATTGTCCATCCATGATCTCAGTGTTTTCTATTACTTTTCAAAGCGCACCTTAGATTTCCCATGGCTCATTCCCAATTTTTCCTTCAACATTCTTTAGTATAGCTCATCCACCTGCTATAAACTACTTGTGCCATTGATAATCTTAATAAGCCATCCACATTCTAATGAGAAGCTCCAGCTCGGTGGACTATCTCATAATTTTAATCCTGTGGCTCTAATTCCCATTGGACCAGTCATCCTTCCAGTTCTTTTAAATTGTGTAGCCAAAGCAATGAGGAGTGGTCTGTCACCACTATTAAGTGCATTCCATAGATTACACCCAGAACTGTTTACAGGCATAAATAACCATAAGTCATTCACGCTCAGTCATGACGTAATTCCTCTCAGCGGCTGATAGTGTCCAGTTCACATATGCTACCAGATGTTTGTCCCCAAGCTCATTCACTTAACTTAAAATAGCACCAATCGCTGCTAACAAAGCATCAATTAATATTATAAATTTTCAATGGAAAATTGGATATTTCAAAATCAGAGAATCTATTTGATACCGGAGTAATTCATTGAAAGAACTCTGGGCCTCTTTGCTCCAAACAAATCCTTTTTTGGATCCTTCAATAAATGGAAGAGGGGCTCAGCAAGTCTTGCAAAATCCCAAATAAATCTTAATAGTATCCAACCATTCCAAGGAACACTTGGATATCTCAGAAACTCTTTGGTTCAGCCATTCGCTCTATGGCTTCAATTTTTGGGCTTGCAGCTGAAGTCCACTAGAGTTGATAATGAATCCAGATATTCCAACTATTTTTTGAAGAAGTGGCACTTCCTTGGCTTGATCTTCATGTTAGCCATGGGTAGACGCTTGAAAAAATCTTAAGAGGTGTAAATGGTCAGTGAATGTCCTACCGAACATATTTATATTTTCCAGGTACACTAAAAACATGATAACTTCAGATCATTTCAGAAAGCATCCATCGCCCTCTGGAACATCGCAGGAGCATTCCAGACTTTGGGGCATCTTCATTGGCTAATATAGCCCTGCGCGGTGATAATTGCACATTTCTCCTGGTCCCCATTGGCAAATCAAATTGCCAATATCCAGATATTAGATCCATTGTGGAGAAATACTTTGTTTCTCCCAATCAATATAACGCATTGTCAATTTGTGGCATTGGATAAAAATCCTTCTTCATAATCTTTGTCAGCTTTTGATAATTGATCACCACCTGATTAGAGCTGTCCTTCTTCTTCACAATAAGGATGGGGCTCTCCCAGGGACTAAATGATGTAACTAGAAGCCCATGCTTCACTAGTTTGCTAATTTCTTCCTCTACTACCGCTTCAGCTGCTTTCATCTGTCGAATTGGTCTCATCCTTATCAGCATGTTTTCCCTCGTTATTAACCTTATGAATCACATTCCTCGCAAATCCCAAATTGTGGTCACCCAGGGTGAATACTTCCAAATAATTGTTTCAGCTCAAACACCTCCTCCTGCTATCTCTCCATCAGATCAGCGAGTTGCTCTTGATTGACTAACAAATTGATAATTTTGGTTACCCCTTCCAGTAATCCCATTTAATCAAGGGTCAAAAAATTATGGAATTTTCTCGATTTAGCCTTCATAATTAGATGAACAAATGCAACAATATGATCCTTCTCACTCTTCATCAGTTTCTTCACTCAAATTTTCCAGATAACTCAGATTTCTCCATGGTCTAGCATAACTATACCAGAAAACACCCAAGGCTCTACTATGGACCTCTTCCAGGGGCTTCCAACCTCTCATACAGCAGCTTAGGTATCTCCAATGTCAACCCTATGTTGACTATTATCTGTGATCCCACAAGTATGGTTCTTTTACTCTTAATCTTCAACAGAATTCCTCAATTTTCTAGGATTTCTGTTGGCATTTCTCATTGCTTCTGGACAGCTAATTGGTATCTAATCAGGATAATGACATCATTGTAGATCAGATTAATGAAGTTTTTTTTCTAGTCAATGGAGCTTTCCCATCTTTCTGATAAGCTAATGGTAACGTTGACCCAATATGGTCAATGTACTATCCTCAAATTTACATTTTACTCCATAATTTTGTATAAACTGTCCCAATCAGAATATTATAGCTTTGGTTGGCTAAAAATAGTGCTGGGAGAATACCTCTAAGGATCCAAATTGAAGTTGTAGAGTGCTATACGCTTCACAGGAGTGATGGTATTTGGCCTTGCTGTCCCATATTTTTTCTTGTGTTCTAAACTGGGCGAGATCCTCATCTTCTTCACCAGCTTGGTCAAGAGAATATTGATGGGTGCTCCACTATCAAATATCACCTGCACCCATACTAATTAACTATTATATCTTCATATACACTTGGATAATTGTAAAATCGTATTTGCTGAGTGTATAGCGGCATTATTTAATGAAATGAGTGTGAATTATTTGCGCTGATAGATTAGGAAACAATTCCTTTTGTCGCGCTAAGGGGGATATACAGGTTTGCCTAATCTAATCTAACTTTTATCAGTTCTTCCAGATTCTTGCAGCTCTAATCTTTTCTGCCAGTTGCCATGCATTAGGCCGAGAAACTTCCTTAATTATTTTAGTTTCAATCCCCTTTGCTCCAGATCTGGTTACTGCACTCAAGTCTAAATTGACCACTTGATATTGTTTATACTGCGCATCATCATTGACAAACAGATCACTAATGTCAATTTCTTATTGCATAATATTGTGGTTAACGGGTTTTTCCGCAGCTCTAGACTGCTCCCCATCCAGGCCATGGGCTCTTTTCCTGACTCCTATGCAGGTTTAGACTCTTTCGTTTGGAAACATTGATATGTTTCTTGAACTTCTTGCAGTGCACAGCAAAGTGTCCTTTTCCTACACACTGTTAACACCATTTTTCTTTCTTATTAATCCACTAAAAATCTTTGGCTTATTTCTCAGCACATTTTGATTAGTGGATTCCTTAGCTCTCTTATTCACCTTTGTGGGATTTAAATTTACACTGGATTTGGTTTTAAACTTCTATTTGGAGCATTGAAAGTAGTTCTTTAATATTTTACATGATCCACCATCTGTAAGGTGGTGATCTCTGTTGCAAACACAGAAGATATCATTTGATGTAAATCATAATAGGGCCAAAGGGCCGCTTGGAGCATGATCCATGCATCAAAATTATCCAGCATTTTCACTTCAACCAAAATCTGCGATAATTGATAGAAGCAATTGACAAAACTCACCAAGATTCATCCTTCTAAAAATGGATCCCATTGAATTCATGCTTTCACCTCAACATGCGTTAAGGACTTATAAAAGCTTTTATGATGGCCGCCTTGGCCTCAGAGTACAACCAGCTGTTCATCTCTAAATGGGGCAACACTAGGTTCTGATAATTGGTATCCAAGCAATTCATCACCATTAAAGCCTTTTAATGATTGCTATAACTGAACATTGTCATGTTGAATAATCAGAAAAATGCAGGTGCGTTATCCTGATGGAAAGTAGGTAACTTTGATGTAGCTTTAAATCCCCTTGAAGTTTCTCTAGCCACCACACTTGGTTTAGCTACTCAACTAATTTGAGGAGTAATTTCAGGTTTCATCTCCAAAATGGCTGTGAAAGCGGGTGGCATATTTTGTGAAATATTCATTTTTCCAACTGGAGTTCTAAGGGTCCTCTCTTCAGCGTCAGTCGCTGCATAAGGCTCAAATTCACATTTGTGAGTCTTCAACTCCTTTAATTGCTTAATTGGCTGCTCTATATCTGCGCTGAATGCACATACTCAAACGCGATCCTTTTCACGCTCCATTTTAGAAAATGATACTTCTTAAATAAATCTCTTTTATTTTCTTTAATGACATTACTTTACTTAGTAATTCATTACCAAAAATAACGACACTTTTTACTCCTTCCTCAATCTTGGTAACTCTCACCTTCAAGACAGCAAATTCTTAATGATCTGCAGAATTCAAGGCGTTCTTGATGGTTGCCAACTACATCCAGAGTTTTCTTAACTCGTCTTTGTATGACATAAACTCATAGTATCCTACTCAAATACAACCTTGTAGTGAGCACCAATTGTTAAAAATCTAACTGTTTATACTTCTTGCTCACGAATAGTAACCCCTAAAATTTATAACTGCACAGGTTTTTTGTTGTGCAATCTTTGCATTGTCTGATGATATATATACTATTATAATAGTATGAAGACTATTATCCATAGTTGAATAAATCACTAGTGTTAGGTCCAACGCTTGACCAGTATTCCTCCTTGAAATACTCTAGATGTCCTCTCTAAGATTTATTTTCTTATCCGCCTAATTTGATCCATGCTCAGAGTTGGAATTTGAAATAACAATTGAATTGAATTCATCACTTCCAGATCAGGCTGTGCCAAATCTGTCGTCAAACCTAACTAAGATAAACTAATATCAGTATCCTCCCCTATTCCTGAGTCACGTGGGGCGGCGTTTCCACCCATTTGGTCAGGTGGGTGACACCATCCATTGAGGATGCCCGTGAGGAGGCCAAACCAGAAGATCAGTAAAGATCCTGAATGGATGAGACCCCAATGATCCCTGAGACATCAATTCCTAACGCACCCTATAAATATCGAACCTTTTAACCTAATAAAGTATTCAGTATTCTAACCCATTTTTCCGTTTCCTTCTTGGTGCTCTTTCCAAATTTCCAGCTTCAAGCCACCTATGAACCTTGGCGCCAGTCTAGAGAACTGTAGCGCCAACAAAAGTGGTTCTCACTACAGGGGGCTCCAAGCTGTCCTAAGTGTAACCATCTATCACAAAATATGGAAAATACTAGTATCCCTGAAGACCAATTGACTGGTCAGGCGAGAAGCATTACTCAATGGGTTAGTACCTCACAATAAGCAACGCCGCCCTCACAGCCTGAGAGGCTAAACTTTTGGGCCACCTTCCAACTTTCACTTCCCTCCCTTGACGGGAGTCAATACCAACTCTAGTAAAAAACATTAATGATGTCATCCAACAACTGATAAATGGCATCTACTCCATGGGCACCTGCTCCAGCTGCTCCCATGCCTCTTCCATACCTTCTACAATGCAGGAACTCTACAGCTCGGCTCACTACCAGCAGGGGAACTTGCCCTGGGGCCCAAACGCTACCTTCATAACTTTGTCCACCCAGCTATCCATCACCTACTTCAGCTAGTTGGGTTACACTATCAGGAGGACTCCTGGCAACTGGGACTCACCCAGAATTTGCACTCAAATATCATTGACTTCTATGATGCTGCCTCTTCCTTTGTGCATGATAACCGAAAAGCCATTATTGATAACAGGCGATTGATCAATGAGATCTGGGATCAAATTGTAGTATTAAACAGCAGAATCTCTGGCTACCTCGAGGATCAGCTTCATCAAAATGCTTAGCTACTTGAGGCGACTTGGAATAAGCATCTCCTCCAAGTTGAAGAACTGGTACATTCCCTGCAACAGCACTACTGAGAGCTGGCCACTCATGACTACCACTCCATGAGTGCGGGGCCAGAAGGACCTAGGGGCCTGAAGGCCCTGAGGGGCATCCAGGGCCAGCAGGACCTGAAGGACCCCGCAGACCTCAAGGGCCCCAAGCCTTTGACATCTGGCAAACCTGAAGACCCATCATGAAGAGATGTGATAACAGCCCTGGCTGCCCTACATGGTCAAATCCAAAATGTGGCTCTGGGGTGCAAACATAATCAGATGAAGTCCTCCTTGACCCCAGGGTCTCTATCGAGGAATTTTCAGATGAAATGGATAACTTCATTGCCTTTACAAAGCTTACAGACGCTTGTATTTTCCAGCTTGAAAACTTGTTAAGGTTCAAGAACCCATTTGACCACCCTCAAAGGCCAGCTCCACCTTCAGAGCACCGAGATTTAATCCCTAAAGGAGCAGGTTGCTAATAAGGCTTCTGCTTCCACCATCAGCCGAAATAGGACTACATTTAGGAGGACTTAGAAGGCTTGCGGCGACAGCTGGATCTGCAGGCTCCCCAGGATTATGTGGAATATGAGATCTTGGAGCCAGTATGCATCCCCAGCATTAACACTATTTCCACTCCCATCATAGCTAACTTTAAACCTAGTTTAAGTAAAGGTTCACCTCCGGATGGGAAAGTATCGCCTCCTTCCTGTACGCCTATAAGAGTTACATTGAGGAGGCCACAATCGGCAGAAGGTGAAGCATATCCACTCCTGCTTAGACAGCACCTCCCGGGAGATTATGACCCCCTATTTGAAGGAGTGTAACACCTGAGAACAGGTCTGTACAGCCTTGATCCAAGAGTTTGGCAGTAATCAAACTCTGGCCAACCAAAAGCAAGCGTTCATGGGCATCCAACTGAATAAAGGGGAAAACCCCATGGAGCTTGCCAATCATTTTTATGCCCAAGCACAACCCTTGGTCACGACGAATTGTATCACCCTGGAAGACGCTATCACCGCTTTCATTTCTGCCTTAGGATCCTATCCTGAGGTTCAAATGAATATGATCGGGCATAAGAATGGGTTTAGCTGTATTTGGGAGATCAAGGAAGCACTTAAAGAGATCCTGCCTTGACTCTACACTTTAAGGCTACATCTACAGGCCCCTCTAACCGCCCTAGGGTCCATGTGATTGAAAACCAGAAGAATCCATGACTCCTATGAACCTACTGTAATGGTTTCAGACATAGTGCCCAGGTCTGCTGGAAATGACTTGCCAAAGAGGTGGGGAAAGGGCCGTCAGCATGAAAGATGAGGCGCTTCATGCTGACATCCTACCCAGCCTCAAGTATCCTCCTTGAATAAACCAGAAACTGTCATACCAGAAGAAGGAGTTTTGGTATCTGATGAAAAATAAAGACATTGATACTGATTACTCTTCTTATTATGACTCTCCCATTTTACTCACGTTACTGCCCCAGTTTGGAAGTCTGGTTACTCAAGTTGCCATCCGGGTTCACAATATTCCCATCCTCGCCATAGTGGACAGTGGCTCCCCCATGAATTTCATATCTTACAAGTTGACAAAATGGGTCAAGATTGTTCTTGACCTGCCCCACTACATGGAATATGGCACAGCGGCCCACAGTGTGCCTGATCTATAGGAGCTTATTCCTCTCTGCCATTACGGTTTAAAAACTCGCTGTGAACACCCCTGCAGTTACACTAGAAAACCCCAGTTATGACCTGCTTCTCAGGACTAAGTTCCTTGAGACTATTTGGTGGTGCTCCATTACGAGGTTGGCTTTCACTCCCATTAGGACATTGGGTCCCTCTGATCTTTGAAACTTCTTGTGACTCTGAGATGGAGGTCAAAGCCCAAGCCTGTCTACTGGAGAATGAGGACTAAATCAATCAGCTCGAGTATCATATCAGGGGCTCTTGAGTCTGACTACCCCCTCCTGCTGTTGATGGACAGGAACGCATGCCGATCTACTTATCCAAGGCTACTACAGTACCCCCAAAGTCCCAAGTCATTGCTGACACTTGGGTCCATGTCAACATTCCCTTGGGGTACCTATTGGAAATCCGAGGCCAAGACAACCCATATCCTAAAAAGTGCTGACCTGCCCCAGGATCCTTGATCCAGCATATGCCAGATCTATATCAGTGTTGCTAGCCAAAGTACTGACAAACCCAAAGTCGTAGGTCCAAACAGTCCCACCACTTATGTCCGCCTTTTACTGATAGGGGCTGTTGCTGATGTTCAAAGCTTTAGACTTGAAGGATTTCAGCTTGTAGTTGCACCCTTAGTTGGTCTATTTTTTTGTAAATTTTATTCGAGGTGGGCCGACCTGGGGACAATACTGCACCAATTAGGGAAGTGAAGAAAATGGGAAATGAGGATAAAACCCAGAAAACCTCCATGCACAGCGTATGATAGGCCAGGAACTCCATGGACCGCCTTTGCTATTTGCTATCTCGGTTTGGGGCATTGGCGCGCAAAACCAACACAGTCAAAATCGTCCCCTACCCAAAGTCCATTACCGGGATCGAACTTGGGAGGCAGTGGTAGAGGGTCTATACTTTACCACTGGGGTATCCTCTCTTACCCTTAGTTAGTCTTGTCGACGCTAATATTGGGAGGGACCTCTCAGATGAGCAGCAACACAAGATCCAGTAGTTGCTGGAGGAATACTTAGACCTATTCTCAACCTCAACCTATGATTTTGGAAGAATGAGCGCAGTCCTCCGCCACATGGAAACTGGGGACGCTCCCCCTTTTTGATCCCGGCCTTACCAAAAAAGCAAGGTAAAAGAGGCCCAGGTGACAGTGGAACTTAAACAGTTACTCGACGCTGGGCTCCTGGTACCGTCACACAGGCCTTGGGCCTCCCCTCTTCTGCTGGTTAGAAAGAAAGACTGCAGGCACTGAGTGGTGAGGGAAGATTGACAACTAAACTCCATCATCAAGAAGGACAGTTATTCTCTGCCCTAAATTGACGGTTTCTCAATCTGCTTGCTGGTTCCCAATACTTTTCAGCCATGGACCTTGCCAGCGGATATTGGCAGGTTGAGATCGCCCCCAAAGACTGAGCTAAGTGCACTCTCATTGCTAACGATGGGGCTATTTGAGCCCACCTGGATGCCCAAGGCCATTGTAACGCCATGGCCACTTTCCAGCGTGCCATGGACGGGATCCTTGGGGACTTAAAGCTCTCATGTGTCCACATCTACCTTGATGACATTACCTTTTTCTCGCGGACCTTTAATGGACATGTGGAGCATCTCAGGGAAGACTTTGAACGGCTTAGGAAGGCCTCTGTCAATATCAAGCTTTTGAATTGCTCCTTCTTCCAGCCTGAGCTAGAGTTTCTAGGACACAAGGTCTCCTAGCGTAGCATCCAACCTATACTTATCAAAGTCGACGTCATAAAGAAGATTTCATGCCCCCAAAGCTTATGAGATACTCAAGTCTTTCTTGGAATGGTGGGCTATTACTGTCATTTTATCCCACGTTTTGCCGACTTTGCTGAGCCACTGTTCTTTCTACTCACAGAAGATGTACCGTTCAAGTGTCAGTCTGAACAGGAGTAGGCTTTTAACGCTTTATGTATGGTTATATGTACTAAATACGTTCTAGTTCACCCTCACTTCGACCAACCCTTTTTGTTGTTCACAGATGCAAGCTACATCACCGTTGGGGCTATCCTGGCCCAACATTATGAAAACCAGGTCAACCACCCGGTGGCCTATTTTAGTAAGATGTTAAGTAATGCTGAGCGGAACTACAGCATCACTGAGAGGGAATGTCTAGCCATCCTACTAGCCATCAAACATTCTCAGCCTTACCTCTTTGGTACCCATTTTACTATTATTACAGACCATTGCTCGCTCCGGTGGCTTCAACAAATGAAGGACCCTGATGGTCGGCTAGCCAGGTGGGCTCTACGACTGCAAAGCTATGATTTCACCATCATCCATCATGCAGTCACGATTTACCAGAATGCTGATGGTCTCTCTCAGATGCCAGTGCTGGAAGTCTTGACCCCTGAGGAAGATCAGCTATATGACCTGATAAGACAGCCCAAGCAATGGGAATTATAAACACCTGAGGTTCAGGCTGAACTCCACAGAATGACTCAAGAAATGCAAACTAAAGATGGGCTACTCTACAAGAAGGTCAATAAGAAGTGGATCCCTTATATCCGCCCCTCCTCTTTACCCAATGTCATCCAGGAGGGCCCTTCAACTGTGGGACATGGGGAAGTTAAGAAGACTTATGAATGGCTGAAGTCACGATGCTACTGGAACCAAATGGTAGAAACCATCCAAGAGGTCTTGGAGGATTGTATGACCTTCCAATCCCATGACTGAGCCAACCCTCAAATTCAACACTCAGTCGTTGCCCAGACCAGGCCCTTCAATGTCATGAGCATCGATGTGGTGGGTTCCCTTCCCACAGCATTGCATGGCCAAAAGTATATTATCCTAACTGTGGACCACTTAACTAAGTGGGTTAAGGCAATTTTTGGTTCCCGCTGCCACTGCCAAGGCTACAGCTCTTTTCCTTGTTCGTTCCATCTTCACCCAGCATGGGTTCCCCCAAACCTTACTTTTGAACAATGGATTGAACTTCACCTCCCAGGTAGTACAAGAACTAACATCGTTATTTGGCACTACCCAGAGTTTCGCTGCCCCTTACCACCCATCTACTAATGGGGCGGTAGAACGCACTAATGGAACTCTTATTTCCATCCTATGGAAGTTGGCTGCCTAGGATCCTGCCCGTTGGAACCACTATCTACCCAGCGCCTTGCTTGCCTACAGGTTGAGCTATCACCGAATCATCAAGATGTCCCCATTTGAAGCCCTATATGGGCGGGCACCTTAGCTACCAAGTAGCGTTCAGCCACTGCTAGAAGCCTCCACACCTGAGAGCTCTGAATTAACTATGAGGGGCTTAGCTTATGAAATTGTCCGGCTTCAAGCCCAAGACACTCAAGGCATTATTACCACCAATGGAAGAGAGACATCCTGATTTAATCTCAGATGACCCTCCTTACCAAATTTTCAAATAGGTGACCTCATTCTCTTTTATGACCATCAACCTGGAGGTTAACAAAATAAGCGTGATGCACTTTGGTCTGGACCCTATAAAGTCATTCCTAGGGTGAAGTCTGAGTACTCCATTGCTGACGTCAAACAAGGGACCATAGTAAATCGGGTGCATGGTCAGTTCCTGCGTCCATATTCCCCCTCTGACAGGATCTTGAAGGGGGCATTATTGGAATTTGAGATAACGATTGAATAAAACTCCCCACTTCTAGATTTGGCCATGCCAAATCAGTTGTCAAACCTAACCAAGCTAAACTAATTTCAGGATCCTCCTTTCCTATTCATGAGTCATGTGGGGCGGCGTTTCCACCCATTTGGTCAGGTGGGTGACACCATCCATTGAGGATGCTCATGAGGAGGCTATTATGGAAGATCAGTAAAGATCCTGAACTGATGAGTCCCCAATGATCCCTGAGGCATTGAGTCCCAAAACACCCTATAAATATCAAAACCTTTTAACTTTTTAAAGTATTTGAAAAACTTTTCTTTCTCATAACAATCACTTTAGTTACTATGATTCGATTTGAACAGCAAATTTGGTAATCACTCACAGGAAAGATGGGCGACTCTATCAATAAAATTAATATAACATGAGTGAGTGTCGCGGTGAGCGGTGCGCTTAGCGGTGCAACTAAGGGCAAGAAACGCCCTGGAGGGCGACAAGGAACCCAATCCGTAAAGAAATTGCAAACTAAGATACCGCCTGGGTTTATAGTATTTACTGTAAAGCACGCACAATATATGTACATTAAGTTCAACCAACCCTTGTCAAAGGTGGAGTATGGGATCAGACTCTTCCTTGGGGAAGAGTCACTGACCCTGTGGGAGAAAATATGTGAGGCACAGCCCTCACTTTTCCCTCACGCGGTGTACATAGCCACCAACAACATGGGTGTATCTGGACTGATATTGGTTTTGAAACGGCTAATGAAGCCAATGACGCAGCAAAAGTATGTGTGGAAATTGCCCTCCTCGAGGGCAAAAAAAATTGTGTGCATTGTGCGCACTAGATGGAACAAAGCGAAAACTTTGTTCATTTCTTTTAAAAAGCTCCCCACCAACCTTCCTCATAAGGTAATCGAGGAGGAGCTCTGCAAAGGTCTCGTGGCCTATGGAGAAATTCAGCAACTCAAATTATAGCGATTTCACTTGATACCCAACCTGTGCACAGGCAAAGATATTGCCATAATCAACCCCTTCCCAGAAGTGGAAGAGGAATTATCCAAAATTCCCTGCACAGCAGAACTTCACTTTGCAGATGTAGGCCAGTTGACCGCATTCTGAGTTACACTGGAACGCGCACCACCCATTTGCAACCACTGTGGCTCACTGGGCCACAAGGAACATGCATTCCCTGTGAAAGAGGGCTTAATGGAAAATGATTTTTGTGAGGAAGCATAGGATGAAGATAATGTAACCTTCACCAAAATGACTGATGATCACCATCCATTCCGCTGGGGTGAAGATGGACTATACTCCATCGTGGACCCAGTTACAAGCAAACAATGTAAAGTGGCACAAAAAGCCCGCAAGTGAGCAGCGGCCGAAGTGGCGGCACACGTGGAGTCCGCCATTAACCCCAGACAAATTTGGGAGGATATTTTGAATATCACCAAACCAACCAATCAGAACAATATGCCCAGGTCGAAAATTTTCACAGTAACAAGACTGAGTCACAAAGCGACATCAGTCATGCACATACTGAGGAACAATGCAACCACAATTTGGGCGAAAAACGCGGTGCACAATTCACCAAAGTTGAACCTCAAAAATACACAATCCAATCAACAATCCGCATCAAATCAACATAATACTGTGCAGAAAAAGTTGACGCAAATGCAAAAAACCGCAATTCCCTTGAATCATTGGGTCAGATCAAGGGAACTAACAATGGCAGTGAAAGAATTGGAGTACAGACGCGGAGCATGGCCAAAATGAGCTATGGTGGGATAGGGCCAGAGGGCCCTCCCAACCGCTCCTGAGACGCCGTGGGCAACTCAGTGTCTATAGGGATGCTAAACATTGCGGGAGCCAGGGCTCATATGTCCCAAGCCCAAAAGCTGGCATTCCCGCGAAAACTCCTTGTAGATATCTTGGCCATTAAAGAAACCCACTGTCTACAAGGGGAAGAATAATCCTGGTCAACCAGGGTCGCACCATCACAATCAGTATGTACATCTCACTGTGGGGTGATCATCCAAAACAACAAAAAATTTAAAATTACAAATTAGTCATCACACTTGCATGGTCAAGTCTTGGTAGCAACAATCACGTGCCAAGAGGAAATAATTTTGATAGCATGTATATATGCACCGTGCACTGCAACTGAGAAAAAATAATTTTTTGAAAACAATCTTACTCTCACCCACCCACCAGATACCATTATGTTAGGCGATTTCAACTGCTGGGATAGCCCCAATACAGATTGATGGCCTAATCCCAGGGGATACCCACCTGGACACATTAAATTCCGCACAATGAAGGCATCTCTTGGCTTACAGGATGCTCTTCCCCCCATTTCGCCACTCCTTCCCCAAATGACGCGGCCCAACATATGTGAAGGAGCGCTCATATCAATGAGTCGCATTGACCACATCCTCATCCCGCAATCCCACCACTCAAGAATATCCAAATTATAACAAAAAAGATCAATTTTTCTGACCACCAATTAGTTACGGTGCAGTTAGCGCCAACCCAATCCTACACACAGGTGTCACCTTGGAGAAACCTTCACTTGGAAAATATAAAATTGGCCAAGATATCTGACTGGGTTGAAAACAAGGCTACGAACCCAGAATTCACAACCCCATTCACTTTGGATCCCATCGGAACATGGGAAAATTTCAAAAAGGACTTAAATAACAAAACCTGACATATTGCATCACATAAGTACACCGCGGACACGGCCACAATCAAGCGTACCTTGGTGGAACTAGACCACCTGAAAATAAATACTCCGAGATCTGGTTATAGCCCCAACTGGGGATGCAAATGGGCAGAAATTTTTGCCCAACTTAACAATCTCATCTTTGAACACCAACACAGAATCAAATTTTCTTTCTCGTTGCAATCACTATTGCAACCTATTCAATTCAAGACTGAATCTAGTTTGATAATCTCACAGAGGAGATTAGTCTGCGCCCATGTCAGGGTGCAGTTGGGCAAGCAAGGTAAGAGGAGCAGGTGGAAGGCCCGCGGCCTCCAACATTCAAAAAACGCCCCAGAGAATCCGGCGGAATAGACAAAAAATCTTAAAAAACTGGCGGTCACAATTTCCCCAGAGATACTCGCATGGCAAGCACGATGCAACCAGTACATCAACACGCCACACTCCCAACCACTTTCATCGGTGGAATTTGGAGTCCAAGTGTATC